>PVJC01000291.1:83961-137827 GCA_004026665.1 Murina feae | reverse complement strand
GCAGTGCGAATTAACCACAAGGAAACACCTCTACACCGGCGCGTTTACTTCACAGAAAAACAGCAGAAGTTTCAGAAACACTCAGTAAACCAAATAGACCAGTTAAATCTCCATAAAACACAGAAACAGTAAATCTCCAACTCCGTGGAACGGAGCGACCGTCTCGTTTCAGACCTTACAGAGGTAAGCCCTTCTCTCTAGTCTGAAATCCTGGAGAGGAATTCCTGTCTCTCCAAATTTGTGGAAGGTCACGTCCGATCCCTTCTGGGAAGCATAGAACATCTAGCTTCCAGCTTGCTGTAACTTATTTACCAGCGATGTCTCGCCTAAGTTCTATCAAGCATAACCAAGGAATGAGCTCACACAGACAAGACATACAAGACGCATACAGCTCACACAGACAAGACATACAAGACGCATACCGCGGTTAATCAGGCTCTCTGGTTCGGAGGTCCCTCGGAGGTCTTGGGGATCCTGGCGAGACCCCAAATGTTGTGCATAAATATCCAATGCAATGCCCAGGTGTTGCAATCCCCAAGAACCACGAGGGAGTCTGTTCCGATGTAAAAACAAAAGAACCTTTACTCGAGTCGACTCGGGGCTCCGTCACAAGCCCGCCAACGCAGTGGCGAGGCTAGGAGGAAGACCCTGGCTTACAGGAGGACGGGGGCTTTTATTGGGCTGGGAGTTGGTGGGTGGGGTAGTGTGTGATTGGTCGAGGGAAGGGTCAGGGTTGGTTGTGCAAAGGGGCGGATGCAGTCAGACTTGGGTCATTTCCTATGCATCCCTATTGGTCGGTTGGGAAAAGGGTGGTTGAGCAACGGGGAACTTCGAGAGGTCTGTTGACTCCATCAGAAGACGAGGCCAGAGTTGAAGCAAGTATGCAACACTGGGCTTGCGGACTGACCCATCTCCCTCCAGCATGATTCTGTCTGCTGAACTAATTGCACAGGGATTAGGAGCCCCTGGAAATAACTCAGATCGTCCGCACATGTCAGAGAGGAGGGGTGAGGACACACCTGGAAGCTAGATTTCAGGGAGACCACTGGGTCTTGGGTTAGAGTCCACCACAGAGGACAGGGGAATCTGATGCAGGAACCTCAGAATTGGGGAGCTGGTGGAAATGAATGGTTTCCAGAACAGTGGATATCTGTCTCTTGAACTCACCCTGGATCTATCCATCTTGTTAGTATGTGTTATGTAGAGGAACAAAAGCCTTACCAATGGAAATAAACATGGAAATAAAAATGTGGTTTCAAAGACCTGAACAACTAGGTGTGAGATCCACTCCGAAAATGCAGCATGCAGCATGCAGGGAGTTGAGGGAGGAGTGTGAGTGGGACCTGAGGGCTAGCCTGCAGGGTAGTCCAATGCTGGTGGGGGTGAGAGAAGTGGGAATGGAGGGGGAGGAGCCCTGAGGACACACCACAGCTCCCAGGGGGCAACAAGGAAGCAGCCTTTGTGAATCTGCCCATTGTTCCTCCCTGCACCCCGCTCCTCTCCAGGCAACCCTTATTTCCTAAATGGGCATTATTTGGTTCTACCTGTATCAGGGAGGCTGCTGTGAGATGCAGATGAAATGACCATCACAGTGCTGTGGAAATTGTCCAGGGCTAAGTACAGGCAAAGCAAATGGGGATCATTAAGGGATTATTCACCACCTTCTTGTTGCTTCTGCTGAGGGCGGCCCTGAGCCAGGTATGAAGCTTGGCAGTGAGGACACTGGAAGGCAGGGCCCCAGCCTGAGAGGGTCTCAGAGAAAGGACATCTCTTTCAGGCCCGAAGCCTAGGGTTTTATTCCCTCTGCAGTGCTGCATGGTGCTGCACTGTGCTTTTTAAGGGCTGCTGACAGCCGTCATTAGCTGAGCATTGGAAAGGAGCTGTGATAATCACCACTGAGTGGCTGTAAACACCTGGAGTCCCCGAAGATGATCGGAGCATCAGGCACTTGTTAGCTTTTGTCTGGGCTGGAAACTTCCCTCAGGGAATGCATTTGCCATAGTGAAAACATAAAATCAATCGTATGGTTCTAATTTAATTTTAATTCACATTTTTATACTTGGAGTTCATTAGAAGAGCTGACATTTCACTGTGAAAATCTATAAGGGCTGAATTGTCCTCGAATTAGAAGATTTTTAAAAGAAGTTCTTTACCACTGGGTTGCAATTTGTTAAAACAAACAATAGCATAACCACAGCCCAATCAGATGCCAAGATATTACTGGACTCAGCGAAAATCAAGTAATCTTTTTAGGTTCCATTCTCTCCCAGCTAAGCTCTCCAGCAATGTCAGAAAATGACAAATTACAGGATGAATCTAAAAGCAGTGCCTTCAAAAATACAATAGTTATACAAGCCATCTATTGTTAATGAAGAATATAATGCAATTTGCCTGTCTGTAATACAATTATGCAAATCAAAGGAGGAACTATCCTGAAATCTCTTTACATTCCGATTAAAATGAGATAATTTATCAAACAGAATATTACTGATTATGTTTATGTGTTGCACATTAATCCTGTTACAATAATGTATCCTTCTCCTAATGTAATGGATTTGTGCAATCTAACAGAAAATGACTTTTATACTATCCAC
This sequence comes from Murina feae, assembly GCA_004026665.1. Lineage (NCBI taxonomy): Eukaryota > Metazoa > Chordata > Mammalia > Chiroptera > Vespertilionidae > Murina > Murina feae. Next base: position 135,233 of record PVJC01000291.1, on the reverse strand, counting down.
AATTATAAAAATATTCAAAGCATATCCATCCCAGCCCAATAGCACATGTCTACAACTGTACAATAAACCTATTAAAACAAGCAGAGCTTATGAATGCAGCCTTTATCCCAATAAAGATGACAGTACATTCAATTTTATTGTACTCATTATGTGAGCAGCTCCACAGATGCCTAAATACTAGGAGTAAATTAGTTTAACCTTTTTCAACTTTTTTATTCCTAAGAAAAAAGAGTGGACTTTAAACAGTGAAAGTACCCTCCTCTCTCCCCACCCCCCCAATCCTCATCTGGATCTTTTGGTTGGTCAAATAGGATATGATTTTATATATGAGCAATTTCCAGGAAATCTTTCATAAATGAGTTGCTCTTATTCTACCACTAGCTAGGTGTTTGGACTTGTTCATTTCCATAGAGTCAGGAAGCTGCTGTTGAGTATCACTTCCTGTGTAGTTTGTCTTCATGTAGGTTGGGAAATATGTATGCTTTGGATGGGAGCATGGCCCCAGCTGCAGTCATTGCGAGGGGTACAGAGCATGTATCACCATCATTACATGGTTGCGTGTGCATCAGAGCCAAGAACTAATGAGGAGTATTGTCAAGAAAAACAAGAGCCCAAATAATTGGCCAAGATCTCACTTGTGCTTCTATTGCCAAGGATAATCATTTTTGCATTTAAACCAATCTTCTCTACCTTGACGACAGTCATTAGCATCTGACAGTGAGTGATAATGTGCTTAAATTTCACACCTCTTGGCCTTGTTTGTATTGTCAACATTTTCCATATGCATACCTTCACACTAGGCATCCTGGCTGACTTAAACAAATGTTTATCTTTTGTGGTAAAATTGTAAACCCCAGTATAATTGCAAGTTCTCAAATTGTTTTCCATGCTTTTAAATACCTGTAAACCAGTTTTGCTTCAGATTATGCCTAAAGTATTATTCGCTCTACAAATGCCAGGGGTTCTCTTCCCGTCTTTCTGCTTTGATTAGATTGACCTGCCAAGTCAAGAGAAGACAAAAACTCATGAAAAGCAGCCTTCTCCCGCCCTTTCTAAACAGCTCAATATACACTCACACACACATATGAACACAAGGCACAATGGACAAATCTATTAGCCCTCACCTCAACCAGCCAGCATCTGCTGCAACTATAAGAGAGTATTTATTTGTTCTCTGGGAATTATGGCTGAAGAAGGAAGGGAAGGAAGGAAAAAAGGCAGGAAGGGAGGGTGTCATTTATTGTTTAATAAACATTTGTTTCATAAAAATTATTGTCACCTAGAGTTTTTTATGTTTTTTTCATGCATGTTGTTTAGAAGTGAAACCTTGCTGCTACTCATCATTGATACCCATCACTTTTTAACAGAACCGGAGTGGCAGAGTTGGAACATGGCTTACCATGGTGGATAGGTGTTCTCTTTTCATGGTTTTCCAGTTGGTTTGGAGCTCTATTGACTTTCTTCCTCTCAAGTGTAGACTGTCCCAAGTAAAGACATTTGGTGAGGGCTATCTATGCAGATTGTACACGTCTGCTCAGGATGTAGCAAAGGTGCATCTTCTACTCAGTAAGATTTCCTAGGCCAAAGCCAAATGATCTGGTAGCTTTGACAGATCAAACATGGGACATTAGGGATGTAGTCATAACAATGGAAGTCAGAAGTCTGAGGAGACAGCACATATGGAAGACATCAATCTCCCTGCTGCAGGCCCAGAGGAGGCCACACCTCCCTTTCAGACCCTGATGTGGTTGAGGATGTACTTAAGGCTCAGGGTCGAAAGGCAATGGCAGTGAGAGAACAGAATTTTGACTGATGGTCTGGGCTCATCAGAGCTGTGCCAGGCTGTCTTAATATGTTGTAGGCATGGGGCATGAAATTCCTGGACCCCTCTGCCATGAAGAGGAGCTGGAGAAAATGAGATCAACTGTATCTTTCAAATCCAGTGAAACTGTGCTGAGGGCAAACACATGTCTGGTGGAAGATAGAATGATGACATCCTAAGTGGGACAAACAATTGCAAAGAGTTTTCTTTCTTTTTTTTTTTTTTTACTTTTGTATTCAATAAATTTTAACTGAGGGTCCGTGAACCAATAAACACAAATCTCTACCTGGGAAAGCTTACAATTTTAAAGAAACAAAACAGGCAATAAATAAGTACTATGTTAGTAGGTGATAAATGCTGAGTTAAAAACAGGAAAGAACAGAGTGAAAGAGATCAGTCAAGGGTATAGGAGAACAGGATTTGCAATCTTAAACAAAATTACACTTTTGTTAAAACTTTAAAAAATATATTGTCGCTTTGAATAAAGCACTTTGTTTAGTTAAGACCTCTGTGGCCACGAGAATATGCAACTAATTTGCATTCCATAAATAAGTGGAAATTTTGATGCACAGGTCCTTCAGGGGCTTCTGAACTAGTAACTTCTTGGTGTTTACATATATAAGAAAAAAGTCTTGATTCATTATTTTATCAGTTGTTCTCTTCTGCTTTGGACAATAATCAGTAGTCTTAATTGGAATAAAATAATTCAGAATTGATTTTAGGTTGCTTATACTTAGCTGAGGCACTTTAGAGGAAAACTGGTTTAGGGATTCCTAAGAAGATAGCATTAGAGACTATGCATGCCCCCAAAGGTATGTGGAAGGTTCAGTTTCGTGGTGGAATTTCCCATTTGAGCTAAAGATGTCTACCTTGCCCTGTTCCCTGAACCAGACCAATCATCCAAATAGGCATGCTACTGTAGCTCAGTCAGATTGGGCCAGAGTGAAGGACAGGGCTCCCCAGTTAGCATGGAGGCACTCAGTTCTTCAGCTGCTGGGAGCCTTGGCAGTGTTGGAGGTCACAGCACCTCCTTGGTCAGTTAGTGGGGATTTTAAATGACTCAAGGAAGGGCAGCTGGGAAGGTCCATCTGAGCTCCTGAGCTCACAGGGAAGGGCTCAGGCCTCCCTTGGGACAGTTCTACCCCTCCCTCTGCCCAGTGTTGCCTCTCGCACTCACTCCCTAGTAGGCTTCCTGTATGCAGATTGCCTTTCAGTGTCTGTTTCCCAGGGAACTCCATCTAAGAAACTCTATTTAGCTCTGCAAGCAGAAATCAACTGCAGAATCAACCATTTACACTGATTATGCCCTTGTACTTACACTTAACTCCATTATCTTTCTGCCAATTTCTGAGTCTTTGGCTCTCCCTCCTATATCTAGTTTCACTCTCTCCATTTGGACGGCTTGATAGCTTCAGCTTCCCTGGTTTTAACCTCTGCTCCTACCAATTCTGGTCCCTCCCCCTCCTAAAAATCCCCTCCATTTTAGCCTTAGTTACCAGGACATAAACCTAAGGGCCTGCCTTTCTCACTCCCTCCATCCTGAGCATCTGACTTCAGGAAGACCTCACCTCAGGAGTCACACAGCCCTCCCTCAGCCAGTGCTGAGACTCTTGCAAGCTTCAGAAGAAAAAACACTGAAGACTGGGACACCATAACCATGAAATTATGGGCAACTCAGAACAGTAATGGGGTCATTTCCCTACTGACGCTGGTTGAGTTTATGTGCACACCCTGGTCTTCAAAGCACAGTGCACGCTAAAGGAAAGTGCAACAATTGTGGTTTTTAATGATAATATGTTCATGATGATGGATTTAGATTTGAACCCTTGGCTTAGGGGGTCATAACTGACAAAAATATACTTTGATTTTTCCTTAAATAAGCTGCCTCTGCTATAATATTACCACAGGGTTTTGTAGGCACGGCTTTTCTTGTTGTGTTATTTATTCTAAATGAAACACCACCCCACTCTAAGTGACTTTTGGTGCCCCTTAATATCTCAGGAATTCTTTTCAGGGCCTGTCTGTCTAAAATTATCCATGGCTCCAGCACGGGTGGGTAAAGTTAGTGCCTCCAAAGAGTTATAAATCCAGTGTCCCCACTGAGCCCATTGTTTTAGGGCCAAAAGTGTATGAATTGCAGCGGGGAGATTTTTTCTTTATTCTTTGTTATGAAATAGGTAACCAGATCTCGCTGAATGAAAATCCTCCTTCGAAGACTTTCTGGCATCCAACTCCACTTTCAGCTCTTGCAAACCTTATTTTGGAAAATGGTCATTTATAATATCAACATTTCTAGATCATGTTTTAAAGACGGTTACAGGCGTTTGGAGTAACCACATGCCAAAGCTGTCTACTTCCAATCTCAAAACCCCCTAGGTTGAAACCAGAGCAAAACTTCGAGACAGGCGGCCAAGAGCTGAAAAACCCTGGGGGGATATTTATAATCCCCAAATTCAACCAAAATTGTTTCCACTCAAAATTAATACTTGGAAACAGATTTTGAAACCCAAATTTAGATTCTGCCTTTAGTTTCTTGGTTCATCACAGAGCCAACTGTTTGAAATAAATGTCTTTGAAACTGATTGAACATTAAAATGATTGCCTGTTACATTGAAAAGATAAATAATACAAAATATTTAAAGAGATGACCCTCTTAATCCCAGAGCTCTCAACCAGGGGTTGGCTGATGTCCACAGTGAGGAAGGTCGTTACCAAGCCAGTGGACGGGACGTCTGTTTACACATGTGATTACTCTAGTGCGACTGAGAGTCTCTGCTTGGCGAATGCAGTTGCAGTTCATATTTATGGGGGGAATGCGATCCGCTGGAAAGGATCTGGGCCTTGGAGTTAGAAAATCTCCTTTCAAAGTTCTGCGTTATCAGTTCCAAGTTGTGTAATCTTCACAAATCATTTAGGGTCTTGGAATCTCCATTTCTTCATATGTAAGACGAGGCTAACCAGCCTTGCTGCCTCCCTCTGGACCTGCTAGAAGCTCAGATGAAGGACTAGATGTCAAAATGCTTTATCACTGTTCCAGATACACGCTCTCACTCTGTCATTCTGGTGGCTTTTTTTTTTTTTCTTACTCACTTTTCAAATATCTATAATGCTTGCAATACCAGACCTTATTTAACTAGTTAATGTGTGGAAAGAGAAGTACAAATATGAAGGAAACTGGTTTCTCAATGATGACCCCCTGTACTGTGCACTAATTAGGGCAGCATCCTTGTCCTCAATATGTAAAGAGACTTTTTTCTTTCAGAGTCATCTCATCGCAACCAATTTAAAAAGTTTTAGATTTTGATTACTATTTATTTCTTTACTCGTGTATTCCACAGAACTCTACTGACTGTTGAGATTCAGGCAAGTTCTATGTTAGGATTGTCAGATGCATTTGAATTTCAGATAAACAATGAAAAAATTTTAAAGAATGGTAGTTATACTTTAAATTTATACTCATACTTAAAATTACCCCTGAAGTATTGACAACCAAGCCAATGCTTTTAAATACTGTGCTGGGGACAGACTTACACTAAAAATTATTTGCTGATTATATGAAGTTCAAATTTAACTGGGCATCCTGTATTTGTATCCTAAATCTGGCTGGGAATGTAATAGTCCCTGCCCCCAGGCAGCATTCATCCGTGGAGTAAGACTACAACAGAGACTTGAACAGATAAATAAGGCAAGTCTTATGAAAACAAACAAACATAGCTAAGAAAGTAGTGATAAGGAGTTGGTCTTGTTTTTAAAAAGGTGGAAGGGAAGACCTCTTTGGGGAGATGACTGGAAGCAGACATCCAAAAGTAGTGAACTACTTGAAGCTACAAGGCAAAAGCACCCAAACAGAGGGCATGGCAAGTGCAGCAATCTTAGGTGGGAATGAACTTGGCATATGTGGGGAATGGTGAAAAGGCATGAGACCAGAGTCTGGTGTGGGAGGAAAGGGTGACAGGAAATGGTATCAAGAATGCAGAGTGAGACCAGATCTTATAGGTAACAACTTGTAGGTAGAGGTTTGGTTTCAGTTTGGGTATAATGGGGAGCCATGGAGGATTATAAGCAGGGAAATGTCTCATTCATATTAATAACAGAACTCCAGATGCTATGTGGGGAAGCGGCACCAATTGGGAGCTTATTGCTGCAGCTTCAGTGAAAGGTAATGGAGGCTTGGGCAGGGTGGGAGCAGTGGAGGGTGGAGGAAATGCCAGAAGTGCTGACCTATTTCAAAGGTGAGCTAGCAAGACTTCCTGTTGGGTTTGGTACAGAGAATGAAGGCTTGTCAGTATGAACAATGGGATGGTGCTATTTCCTGAGGTGGAGAAGGAGCTCATTTGGAAGAAAATGGAGCATTTGTTATATATGAGATGCCCATTAGATCTTTGAGTGATGGCAGTGGATATGAGGGTGAGCGTTGAATAGGATGAGATTGGAGAAATAGCAAAAACTATGACATCCAGGACTTCATTGGCCATTGTAAAGAATATTTTAATGTTACAAAATATCAATAAAGTATTTTTTTATATATGGAGTTATATCTGCTTCTTTTCATGCCCACCACTTTGAAGGTCCAAGCCACCATTATCTCTCACCAGTATTGTTTAGAACTAGAGGTTTGGTGCACAAAAATAGAGGGCACAGGGGTCTCTCAGCCCAGCCTGTGCCCTCTTACAGTCTGGGATCCCTCAGGGGATGTCCACCTGCTGGCAGTCAGACAGCCCTCAGGGGATGTCCACTTGCCAGTGGGGAGCAGGCCTAAGCTGCGGTTGGACATCCTTAGCATTGCTGAGGAGGTAGGAGAGGCTCCCACCATCACTGCTATGCTGGTAGCTATCAGCCAGGCTTGTGGCTGAGCAGAGCTCCCTCTGTGGGAGTGCACTGACCACCAGGAGGCAGTTCCTGCATTGAGCATCTGCCCTCTGGTGGTCAATGTGTGTCATAGTGACCAGTCATTCCCAGCTGTTCTGCTGTTAGGGTCAATCTGCATATTACCCTTTTATTATATAGGATAGAGGCCTGGTGCATGGGTGGGGGCTGGCTGGTTTGCCCTGAAGGGTGTCCCAGATCAGGGTGGGGGTCCCACTGGGATGCCTGACCAGCCTGGGTGAGGGGCTCAGGGCCGTTTTCAGGCTGGCCATGGCTATGGGCTGAAAGCAGGTATCTGGGATTTATTTATCTTCTATAATTGAAACTTTGTAGCCTTGGGGCAATGCAAGCCTCCTGCTCGCTCCAGTACAGTGGCTGCCACCATCTTAGTTGGGTTAATTTGCATATCTGATCCTGATTGGTTGGTGGACGTGGCTTGTGGGTGTAGCGGAGGTACCGTCAATTTACATGTTTCTCTTTTATTAGATTAGATAGTCTCCTAACACATTGCTACTGAAAATCTGATCTGCAACCAGCTGTATGTGTGTAATTGGAAACTTGTTAGAAATTCAGAAACTTTTACTCCATACATTCTGAAAAATAATCTGAATTCTCACATTTGAGATATAATTTAGAGGTAGAATTGACAGGGTAGAGTATATGTGAAGGTTAATGGGGAAAGAACAATAAAAAATGACAGAGACTGTGGGCTTGAACAATTGGGGGTGTGAGTGTCACTTATTGAAGTGTAAAATACTCGGTGTACCAGATTTTTTGTTAGGGAGAGGGAATGAGAAGTTCTGCTTTGGACTTGTAGGGAATGAGATGCCTATGAGACTGTCAAATAAACACACTAAGCAAGTATATGAGTCTAGAGTTCAGAGTAGAACTCTAGGCTTGGGTATGAGTTGGAAACTTGAAGAGTATTGAAACTCGTGTGATTGAATGTGCTAACCTAGAGAAAGAGAATAGAAAGAGACAAGAAAATAGCCAGGACTGAGTTGAATGCAATGCAGGAGTGTGTATCATACTCAAAGAAACTCTAGATCAGGAGTCAAAATGTTAAAAGCTCACCAACACCAGGCATGCCAGGTAAATGAGAGAAGAGGACTGGCTGTGATATAATAGGAAGTGGTGAGAACCATGGATCTCAGAAGTGTGTATGACTCACTTCAATGGGTAGCTATCATCCCACTCCTCCAGCTGATTGGTGCTAAGCAGTAGGGCTGGATCCTCCAAATTTTCAAAAGAAGCCAGAAATCCAGGGTATTTATGGGGACCCCTTTAAGTGTTGGCAACCAAGCAATGTTTTAAAATACTATGTTGGCCAAATAAAATACGTCAGTGGGTGGACCTAGCCCATGTCATAATTTGCAGCCTCTGACATAGATAGACCCTTGAAGGTATAAGATTTAACATTAGTGGTTTGGATTATTAGTGAGAGAAGGGGATGACCTGGAAGGTCTATGATATGGATAAATTTATAATTGTCCTGAGATGCAAGTGTTTGGAGACTTAGTGACTGACTCCAATTAAGCACTAAGCATATGCATTGCAACAGGACTTTGTAGTTCTCTGCTCGTGAAGTGTGACTTTTGTGAAGCACAGAAAGTAGATGGAGTGTTTTTTGTGAGGAGTGGCTGCATGTAGTTTTAGTTCAAGTTGTAACATGGTGAACACAGGGGCAGAGGGGCAGGGTGGGGGGAGCGGTGTAGGAAACTCTGTATGGAAAACATGTGGTTCCAGTTGGAAATGTGATTCAGGGAAAAGCCAGAGGCCTAGATAAAAATTTTACAGTCACAAATCGGGGGTTTGGGACAGTCTCTAGCTGTTTCCCTGGAGCTCTGGGAGATTTCTGAATATGAATGGAAGATAATGGTGGTCTTGTTGAATACCAGGACAAACTGAGGAACCAGGCAAAAATCTATTTGCTTCCTGACAGCAGCCCAGGCCCCCTTTAATCTGGGTGCTCAGGTGAAAAGAACAACATTCTTGGAAAGAAGAGACTTATATTTGCTAATGAGGTATATGCTTATTTGCTCCTCTAGGCCACAGCAGCCTTGGGACACAATTAAAGGTTTCTTTACAGGATGCGGAATTCCTTTTTCATTCCCTCCTACAAATTTTCCAAGTATGTCACATCAGTGCACAGATGGCTCCTCTAACTGGCCTCAATATTCCTGCTCCTTGCGTCTCATCATGAGGGTCCCCACTTGTGACTTAATGGTCAACACCACCAGCAAGAAGAGATCAGTGCAAACCCCCACTTTCGCCCCCTTCATTTAGGAGAGTTATTCTCTCAGCTTACTTTCTTTTATTTTGAATATATTTTTATTGATTTCAGAGAGGAAGGGAGAGAAAGAGAGAGATAAAAACATCAATGATGAGAGAGAATCATTGGTGAGCTGCCTCCTGCATGCCCCCTACTGAGGATCAAGTCTGCAACTGGAGCATGTGCCCTGACAGGGAATCAGACTTGGACCTCCTGGTTCATAGGTTGATGCTCAACCACTGAGATACTCTGGCCGGTCTCAGCTTCACTTTCCTCATCTGTAAATGGAATTTTACAAAGACAATAGTGCCAACGTAGTGACTGGTATTCACCAGGTGCTCAATCATTTTCCCTCCTTCCATTGCTCCCTCCTTATTTTCAAAGTCTTGGAATGAAATTGTGCATCCCCAAATCCTCCATTATTTCTTCCAGGAAGCCAAATGTAGGATAGAGGAGGATGAGCCTGGAGTTCTACCCCGATATCCCAGAATTCTTTAGATGGGAATGCACGTTGAGTGTTGTTTTCTTCCCTGAAAACCCTGACCCTTGCTACACTTAATAAATCAATTAGTAAGCATGGCCCATTTATTCTACAAACTTTACTTACTTAGCATATGCTCAGGATAAGACATAATCTTGGCCCAGGAGGGAGTAGCCAGACAATGGAATTGACCTGACTTGTAAACAAAAATGCCATAAAGCATTGCAAATATGTATTGGGTGGCAGATGTTGGAGCCAGATCACCCTCACATCTGGAAAAAATATGGATTGCAACATTTTCTGAGCAATGTCTTCCCCCTGCACTTACTCAGCATGCTGGGTACACAGGGCATGATACTCCCCCCTGCCTGCATCCCCCCCCCCCACCCCCGCCGTTGCCCTCAGACATGTTAAGGCCCATCTTCCTTGAAGCTTGGTTGGTCCCTCTCCTAATGTAATGACAGAGCAGGAGATAGTGCAGATCACTAGGCCATCTCTCCATGTGTCACACAGGGGTACCAACCTATGTGAATCTGGTTATATCAAGGGACAGAGAAGAATGCACCAGCTGGTCTCAAAGAAGGAACAAGCCAACCCCCATCAGAAGGGATCAGAGCTGGAGACTTGGTGCCATTTGGTGAACTGAACATATGATTTCCCTCCTGATGGTTCCTGAGGGAAATGCACTCTCCAGCTGACAGGCTGGGAATGAATGGCCTGCATACTCCTGTTTTCACACAGTACATCAGATCCAAGTGAAAGGTTTGTGCTCCTGCCAAGAGCGGAAAATGATGGCTCGGCATCACTTTTGGAGGAGAGGATGCTTTAAAGTGGAGCCTGGCTCCCAGAGAGCTTTGGATCCCAGGACATCTGGTCCCTGAGGCCCACCCAGTGCCGCCCCTTCCAGGCAGCTCTCAAGGCCAGGAGATGCCGCACATGCTTCAGACATCTGGGATGTTACTCAGATCCTTGCTTTCTACCTCTTAGCGAAGAGAAATGTGCTCTATAAAGCAAGATTAAATAAAAACAAAAGCTGGTCATTTATCCGCGCAGACATAGCATGGGCTGCTTTTCACCGGAGCTTTCAAGGTCTTAACGCAATTGATCATTGTCTAGCCTGGCTATTAAGCAGGCTGTCCTGGCTGGTGCCAGGATGCAACAGTCAGGGCAAATGCTTGCGCTCTTTTCTGGACCACAACCTGCATCCTGAACCCCTTTGCTCTGCCACGCTTGAGCTCTCCTCCAGGCCCAGTGCTGGTTGTCTTGGATCCTCTGACCCACACTCAACTCTTGTGCTTTATTCTCCATTCTGCTCCCTCTGGTGTGGACAGTGCAGCCCTCCTCAGGTGGATTCACCTTCAGGTCTCTTCTGCTCTTCAGTGTCTTTTTTTCTTTCTTCCAGCCTCCTCCAATGATACACATTTTCCTTTCTTGAAAGTGTTCCAGGATTTCCTTGTTATCTGTCTTACTTGCACTTCCTTGTTGAGGCTGCCCCATTCTCCCAGCTCACTTTCCCCCTCTTCCTTGAGTAATATTATACATATATCCTCATACTTTATTTGAGCAGGCTCCAAATTAGGCCACTAAGTGTCTGGATAGCAGTTAGGCACACATGTGGGGGTGGTGAGGACTGGGGCAAATTGAAGGGTATAGAAGCTTCAGAAACTGTTGCCTGGTGAATGCAGGCCCTGTGATGTCAGTTCTTCTGATTTTCAAAAAGATGTCAGAAACCTGAATTTTTATATAAATTTTCCATTAAAATATTTTATTTAGTTAATATTTACATATGTTTAAAAAACTCTAATGTTATTAAAGGTTTATTATAAAGCATAGTACTATCCTGCCTTGCTCTTCTTTACCACCACTAGGTTTATTAGCTGTTTTGGCATTTAACCATATTTCCTAATCGATTCATTTTTAGCATTGTCTACCAATCGCTAACTTTCCGTAATGGTCGTTCCATAAACTCTCTCTCTCTCACTTCCTCTTATCATCTCAATACTATTATGTCATAACTGTTGTTTAAATCAATACTCAAAACTTATGACATCATCACTGTATAAAAACTAGTGGCTAAGTAGTTTACATTTTCTTTTTCAAACAACTTTTATTTTTTAATCTTTCCTGGGGTTAACTGTTGCCTTGTGATTTAATTTCCTTGTATTTTAGGGGTAAGTTTTTTGCAGATGCTCCCCCCCGCCCCGTGCCAAATGTTCAAAGAGCTCTCTCAAACACCCATCACTATGTTTTATGCTGCTGGATGTGTTTATTCATTTTCTTTGAATAACTATGAGTTCTCCTGCCCCCCCCCCCCCACCGCCCTTGTTTGAATGAGTCACTCCTCCATCTGCTGCCACATAACTGCCATGGTGAGCCTGCCCTTTGTGACTTTAAAGTGTTACAGTCTTGTATGTTTTCTTGATTTGTTCCCTATTTTGTTTTTCTGGAATACAGACTACAGTAGCTGTCCCAGAAATGGTACATGAGAAGTAAAATTTTCACCCTGATGTGTCTAAAAATGCCTTTATTCTATTTACACACTTGATTATTTTGACGGGGCATAAAATTCTTCTTTGAAAAATCAAAATATTTTTTCTCAGAATATTGAAAGCATTGTTCCATTGTCTTTGAATCTTCAAAGTTGTCACTTTTGCTTCCTAGTCTTTACTCTGGGATCTGGTATTTTGTTTTCCTACGCACTTCGGTATCTTATCTTTGCCCATGGTATTCTGAAATGTTATTTATGAGCCTGGGTTCTCTTGAATTCATTGTACTTTGTACCAGATAAGCCTTTTCAATATGGAGACTATCTCTCTTCTCTGCTGGGGCACTTTCTTAATTTCCTTAATAATTTTCTTTTCTCTAGTTTATTTGTTCTCTTTGTCAAGAATATCTATCATTTGAATACTGAACTTCTTGGACTAAATCTCAAATTTTTCTTAGGTTTTTCTCTTTATCATTTTGTCCTACTTTCTGCACTATTCCCTCATTTCTATGCTGATTTTATCCTGTGTCAACTTGGCTAACATAGCTTATGTTTCCTAGAATTCTCTAGCATGAGTGGTTCCACAATTTCGATTTTCTACTACGTCAACTTGGCTACCCTGGAACTATATTATTTCAAGTCACCTTCCCTGCATGGTTTGGAGCTATCGTTGGTCCTATGAGATGTGTGTGTATGAAATGTGGGAGGTGGAAGCAGCAGCAGTCCCCTGCAGGAGTCAGAATTAGAGGTGGTGGGTGAGAAAGTGCCAGGAGGTTCTGATTTGCTTCTTCCCCACTTCACCTACTCTCCTTTCTTTGTCCAGCTCTTTTCCCCTAGTGTAGGCTCTGCTGGCCAACAGAGACGCCAGATCCACCACCAGATGCTTGGATACAAACTTAGGAGCCATGAAGAAATCACAGCTTTGCGTGGACTTCCACCCCAACAACCCTTCAAGGCCCCACTGCAGAAGCCAAATGTGCTGGTCTCCTCTTGGTCTGCCTGCACCAGTGCTTCGGGAGGGCTGGTTAGGGCCTGTTCCTGGATCCCCTAACTTTCCTTCCAAGACTTTAATTCCCTGGCTCCTTCTGCAATGTGTGAAGTTGAAATCCCCATTTATTTTTTCCTCCCATAATATTCCCAGTAGCTCTGCTTTCCTCTGTGAACCCTGACTAATAGAATATTTTATTGACTCTTACATTTTGGCTACTTTAGGTTCAGTTTCCAGGGGCACTTTCTTATTCTGATTGTTCTTTCTTATTTCTGATTGTTCTTTTGCTGTCGTTGCTGTTTCTGCTAACAATGTCTTTACTGGGCTGAATAGCGTCCACACTAAGTTCAGGTCTGGAACCTCAGGATGTGAGCTTATTTGCAAATAGCATCTTTGCAGATGCAGTTAGGTAAGTTAAGATGGGGACATGCCGGACTAGAGTAGGCCCCCAACCCAATGACTGGTGTTTTTATAAGAAGGCTGTGTGAAGACACAGAGAGAAACACAGAGGCAGAGGTCATGTCACAATGCAGGCAGTGACTGATGACACCTTGATTTCAGACTTCTGGTTCCTGAGCTCTGAGATAATAAATTTCTGTTTTGCAAGCCACCCAGTTTGTGGTAGGAAACGAATGCCGTATTTTTCTTGTTTCAGACTATTGAGTATATTTTTAAAGTTTACTTCTGATTCCTGCATTCTCTATTTCCTCCAAGTTTCCTTTCATCTGCTTTCTTGTATGTTTTGTTTTTGAGGTCTTTTGTTTGTTTGCTTTGGTCTCTAACTTTTCTGTTGGTGATTTCCTCAAATGTCTCTGGCTGTTCATGGTTAAGAGTGAGGCACAGATTTCGTGGGAGGCTCTGCGTATTCAGAGGCTCCTTAACTGGTGGAACTCTCTGTAGAGCAGCTAAGCAGTGAGTCACAGTTTTCATTGAGGGGAAACTGCTAATGTCAGCCTACTAACTTGGCATTTCCGTGAGACCATTCATTTCATCTCAAGAATTACCCTCAAATCTCCTACCTTGTAATTATAAGTGAAGCCACTGAAGTTTTTGAATGGGGCAAGGAAAAAGTACTGAGACTACTGCCACCAATAGATAGATTCTCTTATTCCAGCCTATGGCCCAGTGTCTCTCACACCAAACTGTGTCTTCAATTTTGAAGATTCTCAGATTCAGTTTCCCCAAAGAGGAAGCCACAGTCTCTGGCCAAGGGGCTCAGCAAGGAAGAAGGGCTAGTTGCTCAGCTGCTCAGATGTCAGAGGCAGGAGCTCCAACTATCCCACACACAACTAGCCAATCAAGTACCCTGTACCCAGCCTCATACTTCATGCCTTCATTCAGAAGCTCTGAGCCTTTCCAGGGCATTGAGGCAGGTTGGATCCATATCAGTAAGTGTAAACCTTAACAGTCCCTGAGTTAAGCTTTGTCCACCCAAAGTCCCTTATCAGCCTGCCATCTATCTACTTCTAACGTCTGTCAAAATCTCTTGTCTGCTGGTGTCTTCTCTTCAGGTCTTTTACTGTTTGTGGCCCAAAATATTTTTAGTATTTTCTTTTGCTGTTATTTTTAGTGAGATAGAAACTAAATACATATGGGTCAGTCCATCCTGTTAAATTCAAAGTGCCCTTTCGATTTTCAAGTCATAGTTCATACTCAAAACAAAACAAAATGTAAGTCAAACAAAGAACAGTTAGGGCCCTATTTGGACTGAGATATTTTGGTCTCTGCCAAGGGCTTCCTGTGGAGGCAAAAACAGAGTCAGAGGCCTAGAGGTACCATAGCAATGACACCTAGAGGTACCAGGAAAATAGGAAATACCAGGAAAAGTCTTGACTGGGTGGGCGAATATGCATCTGTAGGAGGAAGAGGACGGTGGGTGCTCCACCAGCCAGGTATCGGCAGACCTAGGACTTAATCAGCTAAGAAAGTTTAGGAGTTAGGAGTCCCGGAGTGCTCTTGGCATCAGGCTGTACAGGTTGCACTGATTATCTGTTTCTACATTATAAATTATCCCCAAATTCAGTGGGTTAAACAAATACTCATCATCTCAGTCTGGGGCCAGAAATTTGGAAGCAGTTTGGCTGAGTGGCTCTGGCTTAGACCACAGGTGAACCCCGCTGCAGCCTCAGCAGGCTTTCCCCTCTGCTTCGGAGCTCCGGCACATGGCTGCTTGCAGGAGAATTTAGTTCCTCTCCGGCTGTCGGTTGGAGGCCTCAGCTCCATGATGTGGCAGCTGTTCCTTCGAAGTAAGTGAGCCAGGACAGCAAGCAGCACACTGTAAGAATATAAAGAAATTTGGGGACATTTTATAACTACCACATGGGTTCACTTTGATAATTTTAAAAATATATATTTTATTGATTTTTTTACAGAGTGGAAGGGAGAGGGATAGAGCTAGAAACATCGATCAGCTGTCTCCTGCACACCCCCTACTGGGGATGTGCCCGCAACCAAGGTACATGCCCTTGACAGGAATCGAACCTAGGACCTTTTAATCCACAGGCTGATGCTCTATCCACTGAGCCAAACTGGTCAGGGTTACTTTGATAACATTTTAAAAATCTGTTGTCTTTCTCACACTGATCTTATCTTTCTGGGATGTGTGTTTTCTGCTTAGAGGCATCATTAATTTTGGGAAGTGGGAACACTTTCATGCTACAGATTTTCTAATTTAATCCTCAAATAGCAATGCCTTCAAAACTCCACGAGGCAGGTACTCTTTTCAGTTACAGAGCTCATTTATTTACTCACAAATCTTTTTGAGTGCATGTGCTATTGCAGGCTCTGTGCAGAGTGAGGCTGATCTCATCTACCCTGTGTCGTCATAGGGTTTCTAGTCTTGTGGGGGTGGGGTGCCGGGAGGGAAGTCCCACTGCACTGCCCACATCAAAGGAGGAGTGTTGTGGATAGGGATTATGGGAAAGGGGGAATGTGGTTCTTCTTGGCTGCCCAGTACTGCTCTGGGCCAAGGAGAGGACACAGGGATGGGAGGAGGAGCCTCAATCCAGGGTGGTGGTACAGTTGTCCTAGTACACACTGGGTTGAGGCTCTGGGAAGCAGAGGGACAAGAACCCTGACTGCCTTCAACTCAAGTAACCAGCACTCTTGGTCCCGGGAAGGAGTAAGGAGCAGACGTCTGAGGACAAGGACCTTCTTCAGCCTTCCTTACATCGTCTGGGCAGACAGCTGTCCCTTCTGCCTCTCCTTAGACTTGGTCAGGTCTTTTTGCCGACGTGTCTAAGGACTGAGCATCTCGTGAGCTGGGCCTCAGACAGGGACCTGTGGTGGGTCTACATGCTAACATGTGGAGAAGTGTATGATAGGTTTGGAAACAACATTTGGATTGTTTGAGGGGATGAGAGCAGGGACTGAAGCAGAAGTGAGCAATTTTGAAAGCCAGAGGCGAAAGGGAGAAAGGAACACTTGAATTTCCAGATGGGGTGGGCTGATTCGGAGCTGCTGGAGCCTGGGTGGCTGTGGGGAGCTTTTCTGCTCTGTTGCGGTTGTAATTACAGTATCTGAAAGCTTGCGTGACATTGCTAATTTTAGAGAAAATGGGACACTGATATCTGAACGAACGCTGGGGCTCAGGTTGCTGATTAGTGCTTCCACATATCGCAGAATCAAACCCAGAAGTAGCACAGGCATTAGGAAATATTACTATTAGAAGAATGTTCGCAATGAAAATGAAAAATGTAAATGCCAACTCTTTAGAGAGGTTTAAAGAGATTAATTGGAATAATAAAACAAATAGAAGTCAATTTGGTTATGGAACTGTGCTTTGAAATGATGGATTCTATTTGAAGTCTGTTTTCTGTTGGCACATTCTTTTCGGGCTAAAATGTAAAAATAAATTAGTAAAACATAGTTCTGTAATTGAGCTCCTTAAATCCATGAAGGACTGCATTGTATGAAATATTCTGATCAAGAATTTCCCATTTGTTGTAGAAAAATATTTTTTTTTAAAAAAAAGGAAAGAAAGCTGTAATGGGGGAGAGTATAGAGTAAATGTGTAGGCAAATGTGTGAGTAGAGTGTGAGACGCAGAAATTGGTCATCAGAGATCATTTAGGGGAAACTTCCACAGGAACTGAAGATGCTTCGCTTGAAACAGCAAGGGTGGGATGGTTTTAAGAGCACAACTAAAAATAGTATCAGCAGGAATAGGGTTGAGACCCCCACAATGAAACGGAGTTAGAGATACACAGTAAACAATATAAACAGTAAACAAAGTACATCATGCAAAGGTTTGCTTGTTTGTTTTGACTAAGAGAATAATTCACATGCGAAGAGCTGAAAGCAATCATTATTTTTAGAGAGAATAGCCTGAAATCAATTTGACCCAATAAGTGCTACATCGCATTGATGCAGGCTAACTTTTATCACCTTCCCTGACATTCCAGTGCTAATAATGCAGGTTTATGGCTTTAGAAGTGTAACTTCCAAGAGGTCTGGGAAGAATATGAACTGTGAAGCCAAGCAGAGCTGGGTTTGATCTGTGTGACTTTTTGTGCGTTTTTATTTTGCTGCAGCCATGGTTCCTCTGTGTAAAGAAAATAGCAGTGCTAACATTTCAGGATTGCCGTGATTAATGAGGCCACGTGTGTACAGCACCCTGCATACATTGCACACCTGAGGGTGCTTCTTCTTTCTCTTTACTTGAAGGGAAAAGTACGTGTGAAAGGGTACTTACGTGTGATGTGTTACCATCACTTACACTGCTGGCCACAAGCCTCAGTCTGACCTCTAAGGCTCATCAGAGCCTGTTTTATTGGACTGTCCATGGATTCAGGAAAAGTTGACAGGGAATCCTGCAAAGTGTTTGCATTCCATCATAAAGAGAAGATATTAAAGGAAAATTATTAGGCTAAAACAGAAGTATGTGTTTTATGTCTGTGTGATTCTTAGACAATAGATCAGTTACCAATAAGACATTAATCATAGTGTATAAAATATTTGCAGACAAGCCCTTACTAGCTGTGTGACCTTGGGAAAGTCACTTAATCGCTCTTACCCTCTAACTCCTGAGCTCTAAAATGGGTATAAAAATAGCACCTACAACTAGGGTTGCCATGAGGAAGCTAAAGGAGACAATGTGTATAAAAGTGCTCAGTGGAGTCCCTGCCACAGATTGGGAATGCAATCAACATCAGATAAAAGTTAAACAATTAAATAAGTAATCAAATGAAATCCTTGTTCCTCTTAAAGTGTAAAGAGTAAACCTCTAGCATTCAGTGACTTCTGGCTCTCAGCCCTGGCCATATAATTAATCACAGTATAGTGAACTCCCAATTATCTGCACTGGTGAAGGGCACAGGTGTGGATAATACAAAACAAGGCACAATCTAAAAGTCATTTAGATCTTTGGCTTTGGAATAATGTCAGACACACACACACACACACACACACACACACACACACACACCCCTCATGTTCTGTCCTGACAGAGGTTTCTCAGCCGGTATCCCTGTCAGCCTTTTTAGGGATAGGGGCCTGCGGAAGGTATATTTGGCACGTAACAAAGTACGTGAGTACTTTTTATATAAAGCATGTTAAAACTTTAAAAAATACATCGTATACACAATATTGTCAGTGTTGTTATTAATAATAGCTTACTTGCAGATTTTTAGTCATTCGACTAAAGACAACTCCTTGTGACTGGACCCTGACCGTGTCCTGGTCCCTGCTCCACACCATCCACTAACACAGAATTTTGAGCTGACTAAAGACAGAATATGATTCACTTTTTTATTCCTCTAAATTCTTTAACTGATACAGTGCTTCTCACATAGTAAGAGGTGAGAAAGCATTCAAAGCATGAATTGATGACTTTTAGGGAGACTTCTGTTCGGGTGAGGGTTGCATTTGGACTTGGGACAACATAGGACTCCCAGGAAGTGCCTGATAGCTCCATTTCATCTAAGGTGGTTCTTTGGTTTTTCCCTTCTAAGGCTTATGGCCCCTTCTGGAAAGGTTGCTCTAGCTCTTTTACTGAAATATGTGATAGTGATAGTGAAGATGGAGAGGATTAAAGACCAAGGAGTGTGCAGAGAAAAATGTGATAACAGTCTTACAATTATAATGTTGAAGACTTTTCAGAATCTCCCAGGCCTCTTGTCTCATGGAAACTTTATTCACTTAACATTTGTTTAGTTTCTCTTGCAAGTAAAGTATTGCGCTAAATGCCAGCGAAACAGATCTACGCTTTGTATTAGACTTGCTTATAGGTCTGTTTCACCTCCTGCATGCAGCTCCTTGAGGGCAAAAACTTCCTCATTTATCTTTGTGTCCCTTGTCTCAGTGCAATATCAGCACCACACTCGGTACTTAGTGGATGGAAGAATGAAGGAACGAAGGACCAGGAGGACACAGTGCCACTGTCTCTCTGTAGGAGGCAGTGGACAGTGAATGTTTGCGGAGCAGTACACGTGGTGCTAGGAATGCTGGGAGGGAGTCTTCCTTTGTGTGGGCTCAGCAAGACCCACAGAGGAAGACATGTGTGGGTCTGCCTTAGGCTCTGCCTAAGGCAGGTGAAGAAAGAAGAGGAAGGCATTCCAAAAGAAGGGCTAGCCTGCGCTGATGTGTGGCATACTGCAGGATGGTCTTCCAAGGTGTCCACTTGGAAGAAGAGTGGGGCAGAGGTGGGACAATGAGGAGGAGCGCAAGAGCCATTTAGCCCCTTGCTCTTACGTATGCATCACTGTGGATTCATTTATTAAAGGCTAATTGTTTGAACATTTCCCCCTGTCTCTCCAAAGTGTCCCTGACTAATCTTTCCAAGGACAGTCTCTCAGGCCTTTCCTTTGCTCTGTGGCACCAATAGCAGGCCAGGGCACGGAGCATCACAGTCAAGTCTGTTTGGTTGGATTGAGTCTTCCCAGGGGAGAGTCACCTGTACCTGGTGCTTATATAGCCACCAGTTTTATAGGGTTTGTTCAGATTATATCTTTTGTCTCCATCTTTCTCTCACACGCCCATCCATCCATCCATCCATCCATCCATGATTAAGAAGGGCAGTTACAGAGACAACCTACTTTTATCCTCACCTGAGGTTGCTTTTTCCATTGATTTTTTTTTTTTTTTAAGAGAGAGTGGAAGAGAGAGTGGAAGAGAGAGGGAAAGACAGAGAGAAAACACATTGATTCGTTGCCTCCGGCAGAGCCCTGACCAGGGTCTGGACAGGGGAGGGAGGAGCCTGCCCTCAGTCCACTGAGCCAAACTGGCTAGGGTGAGACAACAACCTATTTTTTAAAAACGTGTGGTCATTACTCAGGAGAGAAGCCAACAGAGTTGGGGTCTTCTAAGACATGGCTTGCTTTGGCAGGTGCCACCTGTAAGGGTTTAGCTGCTTGCTTGATTTCTTTTCTTCATTGAGCCCCCCCTCCCCTCCGAAAATAAAGATGTTGACATTCTTGTATCAAGATACCGCTCACTGGCTGATGCTGGGTAGCTGAACTTTCCATCCAGAGATATCATCTTCGATGGCAACAACCAGGGTGGGGAGAGGAAGAGGGTGTGAAAGAAATTGCCCTTTCTGTGTATCTGAGACCTGCTGGAAATCCCACGCATCCCCTTGCCCTCAGGCGGGTCAGGAGGCTTTCTTCATATCCGCCCAACACGGAATGTTAACACTGGGCTAGAGGCAGGGGCGGGCAGGGAGTGAGAGGCACCGGGCTCCCTGTTGGAGTGTGCGCCTCCACAATGGGAGGGATCGGAACAGAAAGGCCCAGGAGCGACATAAATATTTCCTATTATGGAGAAACTAAAGCCACAATGGAATCTGTCATGCTTGTGATATGAGAGATGGACAATATTTCGGGGCTGCTGCCATGCGGGCACCTGAATGGAGTTTATATTTTGTTTATGGAGCTGAATCCGAAGCCTTTTATTTTTTTTTGGCCAGCCTGTGTAATTCTTCTTCATGGGAGCTCGAAATGGCTGCGGAGCAGCTCAATATTCCATTTATTTTATTTATAAAAGAAATTCAAAGGCTGAAAAGATGAAGTAATTGACTTACTGGGATGACAGTTAAACCCACTAAATTTAATCTTATCCTCTCAAGTACAACACATCGCGCTTACAAATTATCACCCGGCCCCAGGCAGCCCCGCGCAGCTCACCTAATGCAAATGGAATGGAGGGCTCTGTTATTGTATTATCTGACTTTACTATCAGCATTAATCCGGCTTAGCTCACTTAATGATGCCACTTGTGGCACTCTGAAGGCGGCGGAGAAGTCTATAAACTACTTCCATTAAAATGCAAATCGGGCCCGCCGAGAAAATAAGTGACACAAAAAGTGGGGGAGCGGGGCGCGCGGCCCGGCCGCCGGTGCGGGGTAATGACTGATGCTGCGATTACCCGCGCGCGGCCCGGGAGGGGAGCCAGCCTCGCGCGCGGCGCCACAAAAGTGCTCCAACAAGCCGGGGCATTTCATTTCTGGAGAGATTTATATTTTTTTGTTGTCAGGAAATGAACAAATACTTATCAATGTAGGAACTGCTATCTCCGATCTGGCTGCCAGGTTTTTGGTGCTGATATTATGTGCGCCCCATAACACAGGAAATGAAAACCTCGGCCTCTCCCCGCGCCGCTGTCTCCGCGCGTCCTCCGCGCACACACTCGCCTGCCCCGCGCGCTCCCTCCCCGGTAAACAGAAAACTTTTGTGGGCTAAGGATCGAGAAATTCAGAGGCTTCGAATTTTCCAGCCCGACTTGGGTTTCAGGGGCAGCGCGAAGGCTCAGGGGTTCCCCCAGGGCAGGGAGGGGGGCTGGGCGCGGGATGAGAGGAGCGGGGAGGCTGGGGACGTGGCATCCGCGGTCACATCTGTTTCCCTGAAGCGGCCCGAGTCCCTTTTAGGATGAAACCGTATTCCCTTTCAGCAGGAGGGGCATGGGCCCTGGCTCTTGTGCTGCTTCTGAACGAGGCCCAATAAACCACGAGCAGGTGATTGGGTTTCCTATTTTGATGGTAAACACCGTTTCTCCCAAGTTCTCCCGGGTGGCTCGGGGATCGTCGCGTCTCCGCTTCGCTAGGGAGCAACTCAAGGGCCCGCCCCCTGGCCCCTCTGGGCTCCTGGGGGTGGCTGGAGTCTCAGGGGCGCGCACTAGCGCAGGCTGTCGGCAGCCAGCCCATCCTCTGCGGTCAGGCTCTCAGATCTGCAAGGAAATATGGTCCTCGCGGAAGGATCAATACTGCATTTTAAATATTACAATACCTTTTATTGAGACGATGCTATAACAAAAGATCTTATCCTGTCACGGGACCCAATTGAAATGGATTTCAGCCCTCTCATTGGTGGGCTCCGTGTTGGCGAATCTGAGGACTGGTGACGCGCACGGAGCGGCTGGTCCTGCCCCAGGACCGGACTGAGAGCGGGGTGATGCCGCCGGTGGGGGTTCAGGGGACCCCGGGCGGGCTGCAGAAACGGCTCTTGCCCAAGTGGCCTTCTTTGGGGGGCCTTGTTCCTAGCCACACTGACTCCTTCCGGCTGCGAAGTCATCTGAAGGGAAAGTGGGCTAGAGTGGGGAGGGAGGGTGTGCAGGAGAGGCTGTGGGGAGAGGGCGAGATGTATCGCTGAGACTTTGAACAGACCGTCTTCCTGCGTCCCTCAGTCCTCTCACCTGCCTGGTGTGCATTTGCCACGTTGCCTTGTAACCCATTATGTCCACTTCCCTCCCTCGATGGACAACCCGTTCCCTGAGGACAAGGGCTGCTATGTTTGACTGGGCGTTGGCCTCTGTAGTGTGGATATCAGTATGTGCTCCATGAGGGTTTGTTGCATGCTAAACGAATGAAGGAAGGGACTGTATTATATTCTCTCCTCCTGTCTCTGCATACGCTTAAGAATTGCCTATGAATGAATATGTAAAGCACATCAATGGATTGCCCTCAATCCCCTCACTCTCTCGGTCCACTTGAACTTGGCTACTAGCCCCACGTGGCGCAACTATGGACTCACACCTGAGAGCACCCTGGCTTCTTCACTGCATAGCTGTGTATCTTGAGAGAATTACTGAGCTATTCTAAGACTAGGTTTCCTTATCCCTTAATTGGGAATGGGAATACCTGCCACATGGAGCTGAGGAGGGTCTGATGAGATGCTGTATGTTAATGGTTCTCAGAGGAAGCATCCAAGGCAATAACCCTCTGTGAGGTGTGTGTAGTAACAGTGGGTGGCAGGCTGCCTGTTACCACCTCATAAGAGAAAAAAAAAATAATTCAAAATATTTTATTGACTCAAAATCTTGAAATCCATATTTTTTCTTTACTTACAAGTTTGGCACATGTCTTGGGTCCCTGTGTAATGAAATTGAGTATATTCAAGTTTTATGGGGTTGCTCTGCTCATTCATTATTCCACACGTACTCAGAGTGTGCTCACCACGTGCCAGGCACTGGGCTAGGTGATGAGCTAGAGACAGCAACAGCAAGAAAGACAAGATTTGGGTACTTAGGAAGCTTCAATTCTAGGAGTGGGGAGGGAGGCAAAGAAAGCAAGTAAGTGAGTAAATGAAGACTATAGTTGCAAATTGTGATAAATGTCTTGAAAGAAATGGAAAGGGGGATGTGATAGGGGATGTTTCACAAAACAAACAAACAAAAAACCCAAACACACACATACACACATACAAAGCTAAACACACACACACACACACACACACACACACACACACCCCTATTTTTTTCTGGATAATTGACCTTCTGAATGAATGTGAGAATGAGTGTGTGTGTGACAATTAGCCAGCACCTAACACAGCTGGTTCCAGTTATTTAGTGCTGAAAAACAAAATACCCTGAAACCTTAGTGGCTTAAATTATCAACAATTATTTTGCTCACAGACCAGCAATTTGGGAAGGGATCAGGGGGATGGCTCATCCCTGTGTCAGCAAATGGGGAATCAAGGCTGGGAGTAGGTCATCTCCCCTTTGCACTTGAGAAGTTGCTTTTTGAGGTCAGCTGAGACCTCAGTGGGGGTTGGGACTGGGGTTGGGATGCCTGGTCTTTTTGACGAGCTGCTTGGCCTTCCTCATGGTCTGGGGCCTGGGTTCCCAGGGCAAGCATCCTAAGGGAAAGAGAACCAGGTGGAAGCTGTATTGCCTTTTATGACTAGACTTTAAGTCCTGCATAGTCACTTTTACTGCATTCTATTGACTAGAAGGTAGTCACTGAGTTGGACCCATATTCAAAGGAGTGGAAATAGACCCTATCTTTCCATTGGAGAGGAGTCAAAGAAGCTGTAGATTTAATTCTAAACTATGCAACTCCTCAATCAAAGAGGTAAGAAGCATTAGTTTGAAAGACATTGTCAAGTTATCAAATACACTTTACTCTGCCATGGTCACTGGGCTAATCCTCCAAATCTTACTGTTTTTCCTTTTGTTACTCTCTCCTTCATGGCCCTCAGCTGTCTGCTAGAAAAATACCAGTGTCTCCTCCTTATCCAGACATTCAAAATTCATGCGTAATTGGCCTCAGCCTCATTCCCTACTTTATTTCCTAAACCAATGGAGAGAGGTGAAATTAAGAATGGAACCGTACACCAGGTTGAACCAGTTACTTTCATCCAAAGGACCAGTTTTTTGTTGTCAACTACTTTTTTAGCAGGTTGCTCCCAACACCCAAATTCTAGTCATCTTTCAAATCTCAGATCAAACCTTCCTCTTCCTAGTCATCTTTCCTGACCAAACATGGTTACTAAGAATAGTATAGCCAACATTTATTGAGCACCCACTGTATGTTAACAAGTTCATCACAAATTTTGCATTTATTTCCACTAATTCTCATAACAACTTTGCAAGTTAGTATTTCATTGAACAGATGAAAAAACTGAGGTAAAGAAATGTACTCTAGGCTACTCAGTTTGTATGGGGTACATTTAGAATCCAAATGTATCTGTCTGCCTGAGTCCAAGCTCCTTCTACGAAGAAGTCTACAAAACTCAATGCTATCTGTACCAGGTAGAAAGTGAGAGGTAGCTAAGTCACCCTGGGAGAGTAAGGGGTGGCTCTGTGGTCACCTTAGCAATAAACAGACCTATTCAAATGGAAAGTGTTTGTCTTTAGCTGCATGAGGCTCAGGGCCAGCCATGCTTCTAGGAATCATCATCATGATTTCCTTAGGTCTCCCAATTGGCAGCTGGCAATAGAGCCTTAAGGCCTGAGGGTATTAAATAGAACAATTGGCTCAGAGATAGACAGTCTGGCTGTTCTACATCAATAATTTTGAAATAAAGTTTTGTTAGGTCGGATAAAAGTGGTTCCAAATTCTCCCCTTTCCTATGGATATGTCCCTTGCAATGGGTCTTTGATTACCTCTTCCACTCCCATAAGAAAAGAGGGACCTTGAATTGGATGGGCCTCAAGAGGTTCTGCAGCATCCGCTTCCCTCTCTAATGAATGACTCTTCTTGCCCTGCTGAGAAGAAGTGGGGTGAAGGACCAAGCAGGAAGAGAGGCCTGGCCATCTCTGGTCTCCAAGAGGCCTGGGTTGAATCCAGCTCCTGCTGAACTTTGCTGCGAAAGTGAGAACTGACCAACAGTCAACCTACCTTAGGGAAAGGGAAATGGCTGTGTTAAAGCACTCAGTTTTGACGTGTTGGTTACACAGCAAAAGGTAACATACATACAGGTGAGGGAACTTGAAGATCCTTTGTTATACAGGCATGGAAATGGGCTTTGCTTGGAGGAGTCAAATGGAATGGGGTGAGAGAGAAGGCTCATTATCCCAGGAGTTCAGTAAAGTTGGAAGAAATCAGGCACATGAAAGGTGTCAGACCAATAGCTAGTATTCAAATCATGAATAAAATGAGAATTATAGAATAAGAACATTTCAGGACTGGGAGGAGCTTCTGGAACCTTGTGGTCTGGAGATAATAAATAGGTTTCATTATTTTTCAGTTGATTAGTGGTGGCTGCCTGGAATGCTGTGTGGGAAATTTGGGGGCTTTGTCTATTTTCAACCAAAAAGAGGACTGTGATTGATTAGTAATGTTTGCCATGGGTGCAGATCTTACTCCAATCACTCTATTATGCAAGATTCTGCAATCTCAGCACCTTTATCCATGCTGCAGTCTATTTGGAATGCTTCCCCATCCTGCTACTTTAGGCAGGGAAGGCCTCTCCAAAGAAGGGGCATTAAAGGTGAATCTACAAAGACAAGTCAGCTAAATAGGCAAGGCCATGCTTGTTTTCCCCCCAGCTGTTTACCCAGCATCTAGCACAGTCTTGGGGCACAGTAGGTACTTAGTACTATTTGTTGAAAAGATGAGAGAGATGACACAGACATCAAATTTGGCTATCCTGAACTCATCCAATTTTGTCTTCTAACGGGGAGTAGTTAGGCCACATTCTTTGCTCACATGGTCTGTCAAACTGTAAAATCCTAGTTCTAAACCCCCCACGGCTATGAAGCACACAGGTGGGTTTTAGGGGTTGAAAGCTACAGGAGGAAAAGAGCTGAGATTTTGCTGAGAGTCTGAGATGTGCTGGAGCAGCCAGGCAATTCAAATTCAGACGCATACTCTACTGATGGGGAGGAGTAATGATTAGTCATGTTTCCTTAAACCTCATCGCATGAAGCTGGTATTTGGCAGGGCTGTCATAGGTGCTGCTGGGTGGTAACAATTATGGGCATGCAAGGAGTATTCTCTGTTGGGCTTTGTCTCTGCCCCATCAACACAAATGGAATGTTCAAGAGTTGAACTGATGTGTGCTTGTAGCACCCTATACCCCAGGGCAGGACATATATAATGTAATAAGAAATTTTTGTGACCCCAAACATCTTCATTAATATTTTGAAAAGAACAAAGTTAAAGAAAAATAAAGACAGATAACTATATTTTGTCTGACTCTCAAAATTAGAAGCAATAAAAATAATTAATTGACATATGGCCAAAGCAATTACCCCATTTGATGTAGGAAACCTGTGTTCACCCAGGACTTCCACAGCCAGCAGACACAGTTCATCCTTTATAGAACCTTTCCTTAGTAAGAATGACCATGCTTCCCTGCGGTGCCGCCTGCTCCTTGGGCAACAGAAGAACCGGCTAAAGGAAGTACACCCTTACTCGAGCATCAGGCAGAAAAGTATAACAGGAGACTCTTATGACAGCTGGATTGATATTCAGAAGTGGCAGGACACAATAAAAATAATTTTAGTATTTTCTCAGTTAAAACGTCTATTATCTCTTTAGGATAAGTATTGTC
Source organism: Murina feae (assembly GCA_004026665.1). Classification (NCBI taxonomy): domain Eukaryota; kingdom Metazoa; phylum Chordata; class Mammalia; order Chiroptera; family Vespertilionidae; genus Murina; species Murina feae. The sequence goes on along the minus strand of PVJC01000291.1, from coordinate 108,113 downwards.
TCTCCAGCTCTACCCTGCAGGACAAGGGTTGGCAAATTTTTCTGAAAAGAGCTCAATTACAAATATTTTAAGCCTTTGGGCCACAAGATCTCTGCTGCAACTCTGCCATAGTCATGTAAAAGCCAGCATAGACAATATGTAGATGAATGAGTGTGGTTGTGTTCCAATGAAACTTTATTCACAAAAAAGGCAAACTGAATTTGGTCTGCAGGCTGTCGTTTGCCAATGCCCACTTTAGAAGAATGGAGTTAATGCCTTTTTTTCTCTTGCTCTATAAGATGAAAACTTTAGCAGTTGATGTCCAAAAATTGCTTCTTGACTCCTAATATATATTAACATAAGAAGCAAAGTATAGTTGAATTTCTATGATTTTAGAGTTATTAAAACAAAAGAACTAAATTCATTGTGCCTGTAAAATGAAGGAACAGTGTCTAATATAAGAAACCATTAAAAAATTAAAACGATGAACAATTTCCAAATTCTGCTTTTATGCAGCAGCCTTTCTGCATTTGAAATTTTCAAGTAGAATAGCTATTATTTCCCACTGATGAACCACAAATGGGTTGAAGATATTTGCATACCTTTTTACACACAATATACACCAGTAGTCTAACCTCTGATTCTTCTTACCAAATTCCATTTAATTTGTCATTAATTAGTAAATTGTTATGTGAAATGCTGCAAAGCATCTTGGGTGAAACAGCCAGCATGATGATTATTCTTCTGGAAGCTATCTGAAATTGTTACTATTGAGCAATTTCCATGAAAATAGAAGGGTCTTCGGAGCTGTTCTTTTAAAATAAGAATAAAATGAACCAAATGGGGGAGAACAAATAAAGGCAATAATAAATCAAGGACAAAGACATGAAACTAGTCTCCAAAAAAGTATCTAGGAAGAAACTATATTAGCTTATTTTTGCAAAGAGTAGATGATTCTTTAACTTTCCTCTGAAGATGCAATAAAAATAAAAGCAACTAAAAATAAGTCCAAAACTAAACCTTCACGTCTCAGAAAGACTTTAAGGTGGCAGATGGGTGGGGGCTAAAACCTTGTTGGAGTATAGGTAAGTTCAGGTTTCTCCTTTTTCTCTTACACCCAACATATTTTGCACTTGCAAATATTTTGTCAATTTCAGAATAATTGCTTTGAGTGATTAGCTGTGTTTCTCTCTCTCTCTCCTTCTCCCTCCCTCTCCATTTCTTTCTCTTGCCTTGTTTGCTTACTTGTTTGCTTTCCTCTGCTTCCTTCTCTCCTCTTCTTTCCCTTAAAACCCTATGGGCACATCATCTTTCGGATAGATGGGGATAGATGGAATTTTGCCTCCAAGTATCTTCCAGTGTTTAATTCCTCCTTACTGCCACCTCCACAACCAGGTCCAAATGAAAGGCAAGCCTCTTTGACCCTTAGCTCTCCCTTTCTTGCCTTCTCTTCTCCGGGGCTTCAATGGCTGATTGAAGGGTGTGTTAGGTTCACTGAACTTGGTCTTGGCTTCAGTTCCACCCAGAGACAAAGTCGACTTCCAGGCCAATTTCCATATGAAAGCAGCTGAGAATTTCCCTCCCATTTTGGAATTCCAGGCAGCACCCTGGGCTCTGACTTCTCAGACTCACAGTTTTGGCCCAACTTATTCCCACCCCCGCATCCTAACCCACCCCTAATCTCCTCCCACTCCCCTTTCTTAAGCCACTGGCTGGCTTTCCAGTTCTTGCAGCACACTCCGTGAACTCAACGCGAGAACTACTCACTTCACGTCTCTCTGAGGCTCACAGTGTAAGAAAAGGATTTATTAGGATTTGAGAAGGGCAATGGGGAGGTGGGGAATCTCTTGTAGGATGAGGTGGAAGGGAAGTGTCACTGCTTGTTAGGGTTGAGTCTAAGAAAATTGTAAATCCCATTGCCAACTATTTGGAACAAATGTAGCCCCATTAAAGAATTTATCCAGTTTTCTGTAAATCTGGTTTGGGGTTGTAGGCAAATTGCCTCCAAAGTTCTGCTTTACTTCCAAGATGTGGTTTTGCCAACAACAAAAATGTTCCTTGTCCATTACATTTGGCCTGTTTGGGCCCTTAATGATGCTGTTAGGAAAAATAATATCCCCAAACCAGAGGGAATGCAGGAAACCTGCCTGTATTTGAAAAACTCAGAGATGTGTTTGGATTGACACATAAGAATATCACCCTCAGGTTCTCATCCACCCAAATAAGAGTGGTTTCAGAAGTTGCTGGAGGGCAAATCATCCTTGATTCATTTACTGGCTTGTATTAATATGGACACCTTGATTTTTCCACTTTAAGATCTGTTCAACATTAATGCCTGGTCACAATTTGGGTATGTTCTGAACAATGCTTTGCTTCTTCTTTTTGTTGGGGAGGGAGACACAAATGATGTATGGACTTCTGATGGTGGAGCAAACACTGGAATTGTTTTTATCATGTCTCCAAAAAACGCCACTTCTATGTGGGGTGCAGTTGTCTAGAAGACTATAAATATGGCTATAATTTGGACACTATGAGCTAGTCATCCAATCCCTCATGTGGCTATCAGGACCTATAGGTCTATGTGCTTCAAGGGTGTGTGTGTGCGTACACATGTACATGGACACCTGTGGGTTTTCATGGGTGTGCATGTGGTATATTTTCAACCTTGTGTGGGCCAGGGTACATGTATAATGTGTAAGTGTGTGAGATATACAGGCACATAGGATATGCACATGGATGTGTACCTATGTGTGGACTACCTTTGTAGAAGTAAGTGGGTATGTATGTCAGGGAGCAGATGAGTGTGCACATCAGGCTGTAAGCCCGTCCAACGGAACCCTGGCATCAGAGTCCCAGCTGCCAGGGGCTTGCAGGCTCTTTGCTACAGCTGCATTCCCGGCAGGCTCCAGACCCCAGCTCTGTCTCGAGGTGCACTGTGCTCTCCTGAAAGTAGAAATTATTAAAATGCGAAATGTCTGCTGTTGTGAGTCCAAACTTCACTAAGTCGTGTTGGCCAGGTCCCTGGGAAACATCCTGGACATCACTGGAAAAGCAGGCCCTAAGCAGAAACATATGTGCCTGCCTCTGCCTGGGAATCCAATGGCCGTAGGAAACGGATCTATCGCTGTGGAAAAGGGAAGGAGGAAGCCTGCATCAACCACCCTTTGCAGTGAAGGTGCCTCGTGCCATTTATTATGCTGACTGGTACCTTCTCTATGGATTATAATAACAGTCTGCCCTTGTCTTATCTTGCTGGCCCTCTACTGTCCCTTATCTGGCCTTGCTAATGAATTCATACATAGATGGGTGAACAGTAGGGAGAAAAGTTTAAGAATTGTGACTTTGTTAGTACTGACCATGGAGCAGATTAAGAGACAGCCAGGAGGAATTTATTCATGCGATCAAATTCTCTTTCTTTCCCCAACCCCCTGAGACTGCTGGCAACAGTAGACACCAACGTTTGTCAGTGCAACAATTTCAAATCTTGAGAAAAAACCTCCCATCTCAGAAATTTTGCATCTAATAAATGACTGCATTTTGTTTTTAAATTTATCCTGTGGCAACATTTTGGCAGGGTGGTTGGACTGTGGGATAAGGAGACGAAGAATTTTCAAGAAAGGATTTCCCACCCCAACTGCTGCACACGGAGCAGCCCCGTCCAGGGAGAGGTGGGGATGATTAATCACGTCCAGTTCCCCAGGACCCGCTCTTCCCTCCCTCTTCCATCCCCTCCCTTCTCATAGGCTTCTATGACAGGGACAATGATTTACTAGTTGAGGATAACAGATATCAAGTCTTAGGTTCAATCTAGTTTAGTGTCTTTTAAATAAACAGGCCTGGCCTTGCCTTGGGCCTGAATACCATTGACTTTTCCATGGCCTTTATTCTGAGCAGTTTGTCTCAGCTCCCAGATTTTGTGTATTTGGTTCCAGACCCAGAGTCTCAGATTCTGCTGAGCCTCAGTTTGTGGGCTTGAGTCTTCAGCACCGACCTCTGGCTTCCTTTCTTAACTACAGTTCTCACTTGCTTTTCTGGTTCTGCTGTTTGGGGTTCTCTGTTGGGAGTACCTCTGTTGGGGTTCTCTGTTTGCGTGATCCTGCCTAACACCCCTGCGGCATTCTCATTAGTTCAGGGATGGAACCCCAACTCCTGGCATGCTCCAGGTGTGTTTTGGGATTTACTACTGGAATGAGATTTCATAGGGAATACAGAGGAAGAGGATGATGTTTTTTGAGGACCTATACCATTCAAAGGAGCTTGGCATATGTTACCTAACACAAAAGATATGCATCATTACTCCCAATTAACCTTTGCAGAGGCAGACTCCAAGAGAGTTGACATAACCTGCCCAGGGTCACTCAGCACAACTAGTGAATTAAACCAGGGTTTAATTCCAAATCCAACATTTTTGTTATCTTACTTTATCCAAGACTTCTTATCCTAATCACATCAGAATTTGCTCAGCGCATGTATCTGCCAAAACGTGTGCCAAAGAAGTATTTTACACTTAGAAGTGAGATATAATGCACATACTATAAAATTCTCCCTTTTAAAGCACATAATTCAGTTTTTTGTTTTTGTTTTGATATATTCACAAGGTTGTACAGCCGCCACCACTGTCTAATTCCACAATATTTTCATCTCCCCTAAAAGTAACCCAACACTCATTAATAGTCACTACTCATTCTTCCCTCTTGTTAGCCTCTGACAACCACTACTCTGCTTTTTGTCTCTGTGGAGTTGCTCATTTTTGAACACTTATTATAAATGGAATCATACAATATAGGCCTTTGCATCTGGCTTCTTTCATTGAGCACAATGTATTCAAGGTTCATTCACATTGTAGCATGGATCAATACTTTATCCTTTGCATATATTCCATTGTATATATGTAATATTCCATTGTGTGGATATACCATACTTTGTTTTTTTAAGATAACCTTCACAAGTACCCTAGGAGGTGGGTGCAATTATCATTCACATAGGTAAACTGAGTCATAGTTGCTTTAGGATATATTCTAGGAGAGTTCTGCAAAATATAATTACTTCACATTTGTATTTTCAATTTATTTATTATTTTATTTTAAATTCTCATGCGAGGATATTTGTCCATTGGTTTTTAGAGAGTAGAAGAGAGAGGGAAAGACAGAGAAAGTTTCTATGTGAGAGAAACACATCAATTGGTTGCCTTCTGTGCACACTCTGGCCAGGGCCTGGGCAGGGGAGGAGCCTGTAATTGAGGTATATGCCCTTGACCAGAATCAAACCTGAACCTGGGACTCTTCGGTCTGCAGGCTGATGCTCTATCCATTGAGCAAAACTGGCTAGGGCTGTGTTTTCAATTTAAAATGCTTATTGTCCATCCCTAGCAGGTGATGGGCCAGGCTAGAACCCATGATGTAACAGGGATACAGGATGTAATAAATGTTACAGTGGGGCTTCAAATGTCTCTGCCCAGAGCCATTCCCATACTCCATTGAGGATTGCCTCCACACTCTCCCTTCCTGGATCAACTCTTAGGCCTGTCCTGCAGTGGCCTCTTGGGCCTCAACAGCTTTAAAGTATGGCCTGGACCACAGTCTGGCAGGGAGAGGAGATGCAGAGGCACTACTCTGATGCAACATTTAATTATGCTTCTCAATGGATGTGGTGTGTCCGCTCAAGTCCTCCTCCTTGGTCAGAGCTGGGGAGTTGCAGTTTTTTTTTCCCTGACAGGTATCTCAAGGACCGAGTTGTTTATCAAGCATAAAAGAACATGTTATCTACTCTAATAAAAGAGTAATATGGAAATTAACCATCTATCTGAGATGCCTAGCCACGTCCACCATCCAAGACATGCCCAGCAGCCAATCTGAGTGGCTGTATGCAAATTAACCCAGGCAAGATGGAGTCCGGCAGCCACAGAGCAAAGCAGTGGTGGGTGCGGCCCAGTAGCAGTGGGGGCGGGGTGGGCAGTGGCAGTGGCAGGGCAGGTGGTGGTGGGGCAGGTGGTGGCGGGGGTGGGGTGGGTGGCAGGGTGGGCTTGGCCAGCCTGCAAACTGCCATCAGTACTTCACCAAGGCTGGCTGGCCAGCATGCCAGCAGGTGGACATCCCCCGAGGGGTCCCAGACTATGAGGCGGCACAGGCCGGGCTGAGGGAGCCTCCCCACCCCCCAAGTGCATAAATTTTTGTGCACTGGACCCCTAGTACATTATAACAGGAAGTAAACAAATTTTTCATCAACAAAATTATATTTCATGTTAACCTCTGACTGCTCCAGTCTATCTTAATGACAATAAAATATTGGTTGTCTGCCCATTGCAAAGCCTGTACAATAAGGCACAGTTCCTACCCTAAGGGGGCTACATCCAGAGTGGGAGATAGAATGTGCCAAGGAACATCACTGGCCACACCAGCACAGGAAGTGATGTGCTGCAGTGACTGGAGGAAGGAAGGGGGGGTTTGTGGGTTAGAGGCAGCTGGGAAGGCCCCCTTTATTGGAGGGAGAGAAGATGGGGCTGGAGAGGTTGAGGCCTAAAAGAAGGGATGCAATTTAGTCAAACATCCAGCAGGGTACAGAGGTGGAGAAAATAGGCCAAGGAAAGACTCAGGTTGGAGCTGGGTGTGGTTGGAGAAAGATGAGTAATCTGCCTGGCGGAGTTGAAAAGACCCTGGGAGGGGGCTGAGGAGGAAGGCGGGGATGAGCCTGTGGCAGGACAAGGAATTTGGATTTTACTTGGTAAACAAATAAAAATCATGGTGAGGGCACTGAGGCACGGTCAACCTGGGCATGGGTGGCCAGCTGGCAGGACAGGAAGTGTCCGGTAACTGGGGAAATGTTTTTCAACTTTTTTGCTTCTTGAGAAATAATGGCAGATACACAGGGCTCGGGCCCAGCTGGGAGAGTGTGCTAAGGGCAGTGTGTTCACAGGCAGCTAGAGCAAAATGCAGAAAACAATCGGGGTGCTGGGAGCTGGGAGCTGGCCTAACTAGGCTGGTGTGATAGGGGACACCAGGGGGAGCGTTCAAATGTGTCTGCGACACTTGGACATCAGTACTTTCAATTCCCCAATGTACTGGCCAAACCAAGGTGATGGGCTCAGAGACAGAGAATGAAAAATCGAGCTACCATCGAGATGATTTGAGCCTACACCTGAGCTTAAGAAATGTGTCAATAATTCAGCTCAAAATCTGCATGGTTAAGAAGGTCCAGTTTGAAAATATAAATGAGGAACTTTCCATTCTGATGGTAGTGATCATTAATTGGACTGGTAGCCTGGGCCTCCCTCTTTGGGGCAATTGTGGGCCCCTTCCCCTAATCGATCACCCAGCCAGCCAGTGGCCTGAGCCTTGGTCTTTGGGGTGATTGTGGGGCGATGGAGCCCCCCTCCCACCCAATTGCATCACATCTGCCTTGGCTAGCCTGGCGCCAATGCATGTCATAGCATAGACCAGGTGGTCATTCTGCTGTTCGGTTGATTTGCATGGTATGCTTTTATTATCATAGATAAGGAAAACACTCAGAGATGTTGAGTGACTTGCCCTGTGTCACACAGCTAGCAAGTGGCATGGCTAGGCTCCATCCCCTGTGCAGCTCGCATCAAAGCCCACACTTATCTACTAACTCAGGTTCTATCCGGACAGATGTTCAGATGTTGTGTTGCCAGAGAGGCCTCTGTACATCTTTCTCTCCCAGTCACCTTCACTTGTGACTTCTTAATCCACACGTGAGAAGTACAGCACAGCCTGTCTGTGTTTCCTTGCTCTAGCCTAAAATGTAGATGTTGAACACAAAGCCAGACTTAAAAATTTGGGAGATTGGTGTCTCTTCTCAGGGTTTAGACAATGCTTTCATATCCATTTATTTTTATGCCATAATTATGTGGCTGAATTTTTTCTGCAATTGTCCAGCTACCTAGTGCTAGCATTTATCTTTCTTGTAATCTTCACTTAGGATATGCTCATTACTGATTTTTAGAGAGAAAAGAAGGGAGAGAGAGGAAAAAAATCCATTGGTTGCCTCCCATATGCACTCAGACTTGTGGTATTTGTGGGGTTTGAACACACAGCCTAGGTATGTGCCCTGACCACAGCCTTTTGGTGTTTGGGGCCACACTCCAAACAACTGAGCCACCTGGCCAGGACGGCATTTATCTTTATATTTAAGAAGTTACTCTTCCTGAGAAAGATTTCATCATTTAAATTGAAATAGGCATTGCATCTTGGCCCCTTAGTTTATGATATTTTGGGGGGAGTGCAAACATGTGTGTGCACATGCTTGTGTGTCTATGTGCACATGCGTGTATGTGCACAATAGCCTTTGTTACTGGGAGAGAACAGCACGTTAGTGGTCTGGCATGGGGAAATCTCCTGTGGGTCTGGTGAGGTCCAGGTGGAGGCTGGGCTACAGGGGTCTGTGGTGCAGGGATATGGTGGGGAGTGGGAAGAGTTCCTGCCCTGACCTTTCCACTCAGGATTCTGGCACCAACACTGACATCCAAGCATCCTCTCTGAGGGCACTGCTTGGGGTATGAGGCCACTCACATCACACCAGGAAATTTCACCCATATGTTTCTGATTCATTTACACTCATAAAAATGTGATTTTTCAAGAGCAACGTGAGATGCAATAAGCTTTCAAGATTTTTTCTTCTGCTCTGTTTCTCTGCAAAGGGGTGTGGACAGAGACCTCTTGCCAAGAGGAAACGAATTTGGATGGCAGGATCCTGGACCACAGAGGCAGGAACACCAGTGAGGCTCAAGTAGTTGGTCCCCTGCAGCAGAGGGTGACTGCGACAGGACACCATCAGGCTGAAACTGTGGCGAGATCTGGCTTCTGTCCTTCCCTGGGGAGCACTGGTGCAATAACCTGAGGAGAATGATGGCTTTTTTTCTTGCTATTTTTATTTTTTTCTATTTCCCATCTTTTCATTTGCTCTCATTACCCTGAGAACACAGATTCCCTGCTCTGCTTACTGCTCAAAATATTTGCAGCTCCTATTGTGTCTTTGTTCCTCAGATTAGCTCATCATGAGCCAATTCATTTACTCTCTTTGTTTTTTGTTTTTATTAACCGAGATATTGCAAATTGCCTGAAAATGAGGATCTCTGCTTTATTCTCAAATCTATACTGCCTTGGAAGCGATTTGGCTCAAGAACGGAGTCTCTTGCCTCTAATGCGTTTACCTAGTTTTGCCATCATACTCTACCCAGTGTATTCTTGGTTTTTGTTTGACTGGCCAACCCTGGGTTTCCTCTTTCTGCTCCTACAGCTGGTGGAAGAGGTCTGCTCCTGTTATGGTATCATTTTCAGTGATGGGAAACAATGCTGCTACAAATTAAGGGAAGGATGGGAGCTGTTGGGACCTAATTCTACCACTTCCTAGTTGGACGACCTTAGGCCCCAGTTTCCTCCTCCACAGAGTGCAGATACCAAAATCTACCACACAGCATTGCTGTCAAGATTTCATACGGCTGTGATGTATTTGTCCCTGTATCCACATGGCCTGGTACTGGTACGGGGCCAAACATAAAAGAAGGACAATTTCATGTCAATGTCAATGTTCTTCAGCAAAAGGGCATCCAGAACAAAACTATAGTTAAGGAAGTTGGATGTATTATTCTTTGTAGAGAGAGAGAAGAGAGTGCATAGATCGAGGGTGATCACGGAGCATCTCAGCAAGAGGGTGTTTGAAGGAATCTATGCTAGGATTTGAACTTTAGTTGAGTGATTTGGAGGGAGAGACTAAGGAATCTGGGGTTTGCTGCTGTCAAAAGTGAGGGTCATTCTATAATAGTGTGTCTCAGTAAATCTGACCTCTAGGGAGAAGAGACGAGATGGAGAATAAAGCTGTGATCCATCAGTAAAGAAGTGGCAGTCACTCCTCTGGCCCAGAGATGGGCTGGTCACTGTGTTGTGGCACAGTGACCTTGTTTCTGTCACTGCTCAGACACGACAATGATGTGACTTTTCGTTGTCACGTTTAGCCATAATCTCAGGGTAGCCTTGTTTGAGGTTGGTATTCTGTTAATTGTTTATGTCTCAGATGAGAAATAACAATGTTTAGTTGAGCGTCACACCAACTTCTGAATGTCAGGAGCTGCTCTTTTTTCTTTCTTGCTAGCTTTCTCCTTTTCTCTTTCCCAGAGGGACAGCAGGCAGTCTGTGAAATTAAGGGTGTGCTGCTATAACATAAAATGCCCTCATAGAACCCAAGTCTGTGACAAAGTGACTGATTTGAATGGAGAACAGTGCAGGCAGAAGGCAGAGAAAAAGGAAGGCATTAGGAGGGGTTGAATATTAACTGAATTCTTCTCCGAGATCAGAGAGGAATTAGCCCCCCCCCCCCACTCCTCCCAGAGCTGAGGCTGAGCATACAGGGGAGTGCTCTGGTGGACAAAGCCAAGCATGGTGCCCACACAATGAATCTAAGCTGAGTGGAGAGGCCATACAATGAAAACTTGTGCAGGCAACCAGGGAAAGTCTAAAGTAGCGAGTTAAAGTAAGATGTATGGAAACTTGGAAGAGCTTTAGAAAGCACCAGAGTGGAGAGGCAAGGAGTTTATCGGATGTCTTGGTCCTCACCTACCCATGGGATGGAACTCTTGAAGATGCCAGACCCATTTGCATAGGGCACATAGGAAACCGTGGGGGAAAACGTTTACCTGGAAGTTGAACGGTGGGAAGTGACAAGCTTATTGATATTTTATTTTATTTATTTATTTTAAAATATATTTCTTTATTGATTTCATAGAGGAAGGGAGTAGGAGAGATAGAAACATCAATGATGAGAGAGAATCATTGATTAGCTGCCTCCTGCACGCCCCACACTGGGGATCAAGCCCACAACCCAGGCATGTGCCCTTGGCAGGAATCGAACCTGGGACCCTTCAGTCCGCAGGCTGATGCTCCACTGAGCCAAGCCAGCTCGGGTGATTGTTGATATTTTAAAATAGCTTACCTGTCTTCTGTTCCACACATTTACCTGTAAGGATTAATAAATTACAATGGTTATACTTCTGGGAAGCAATACTGAGGTTATTGAAAAATTGGTGTTGCTAGAAATCTCTCTACCTGATTCGCCTCAGAGATGATTTCACAAGTCTTAGAATCTCCACAAACACTGCTACAGACCAATTGTATTCTATCCCTCAATTCAAACGTTGGAAGGGTAACCCCAGTGTGATGCTATTTGGAGGTGGGGCCTTTGGGAGGTCAGTAGGTCATGTGGGGAGAGTTCTCATGAGTGAGACCACTTCCTTATTAAAGAAAGCCTAGAGAGATCCTTTCCTTTCTGGGAGAAGATGGGCATCTATGAACCAAGAAGAGAGCTCTCACCAGATACAGCATCTGCAGGCCTCCTGGTCCTGGACTCCAGCCTCCAGAACTAGGAGAATAAGTTTCTCTTGTTTATGAGCCATCATCTATGGCAGCGGTTCTCAACCTGTGGGTCTCGACCCCTTTGGCGGTCAAATGACCCTTTCAGAGGGGTTGCCTAAGACCATCCTGCATATCAGATATTTACATTACAATTTATAATAGTAGCAACATTACAGTTATGAAGTAGCAACGAAAATAATTTTATGGTTGGGTCACAACATGAGGAACTGTATTTAAAGGGCCAGAAGGTTGAGAACCACTGGTCTATGCCGGAACAGACTTAGAAACAAACTTCACACATTTGCCAAGGATGGTGCTCTTTCTTCTCCATGTGTCTCATAACGTACCACCTGACCATATATTGCAATGGGGACTTTTCCTTCCCAAGGTCAATGCCAACCACTGTCCTGTCCTTGGCCCCCCTCTAGCCAGTGTTCATCATTGGCTGTGGAAAGAAAGAGCAATAATTAGGCAACTTTTCTGGTGGGGGGGGGCATGATCCAGTGTCCTTCATAATTCCTTGACTGGTTCTCTAAACTCTTTTATAGATTCTTTTTCTTGTTACTGACACTCTTGTTCATGCTTTCAATCTCTCCCTCTCAATTGCCTCCTTCTTATCAACATTTAAGCAAAGTCTTTCATTTTACAAAATACAACCACTCTCCCTGAACTCCATGCTCCCTCCAGGTACAGCTCTATCTTTTTCTATTTCTTTACAGTCACACTTTTTCTCAGACGGTTGTCTAACCTATAACATCATCCCATTTACCTTCCACTTCCTGGATTCTGACCATCCCTCCACCGTAGAAATTCTCTTGCTCCATGCACTTAGGATCTTTGCTCCCAGAAGGTATAGAGTCCCCAGATCTCAGCCTAAGCAGGTACCTCTTCTGAGCTCCAGAACCATGTGCCTACCTGCTTCCTCAAAGGATGCACAATAGAGCTTAATACATTCCCTTTCCTTTACTAACCTGCTTTTCCTCCCATGTTCCCCAACTCAGCAAATGATATTGCCATACATCCAATTGTTCCAAGAACAGAGACAAAACATCACCAATAGTTCCAACATGCAGCAAGTCACTAAGCACTCCCTAGACATATCTGCAGATGATTTTCTTTTGCTAGTTCAGGCCATAGTCTCTATTTGCCTGGAAGACCACAGCGGCCTCCACTCTGTTTCCAGTCTTTCTTCCCTGAGACCCACTCTCCATTCTACAACCAGAGTAAGCCTTTGAAGTAAAACCCCACTCCACAACTCCCACTTTGAATCTGTCACTGGCCCTCACTGACTATGGCATGAAGCTCAAACTCTGAAACATGAGTTCATATGCCTAATCTACTCTGTAATAGCTACCCAAATATATACCAGTACAAGTCAGTCTGAGACTTAGTTGCTTCCGCTATAAAATGGGAACAATAACATTTGCTCTTATTTGGTAGCGAGGATGAAATGTCATCAAATATATAAAATATAAAGTGCTTTATGAAGTAAGGAATGGTGATCTACTGCTCAACACATATCTGTTGAGTGCATGAATGAATTGCTTCTGTCGCTCTGCTCTCCTATTGAAGCGCTCCAGATGGGAGGGGAGCAGAGCTGCTGGGGAGACAATTTCTAGCCCCTTAAATCCGAGGGGCTGCTTCACAATCTGGGGCCAGCATGTTTGGTGCTGCCTTCCCTTCTCTTCGGTGTCTTTATTGTATCCATTCGTAAATCCAGCTGTGGAGGAAGAACCACTTCAAATAAACTCTCCTCAGCATATATCACCACCCCCTGAGGAGCATATGTTCTGTGAAGTTAAGGGAATAAATATAGATCTTTCCAGGAGGGGAGAAAAAGGAAGGACTTTCGCTTTTATTCAATTATCACTTCAGCAGCTGTCTACATGACTTGGAAAATTCCCCTCACATCTCTCGATGGATTCTCCATTGTCAAAATCCTCGTTCACTGGCTGACAGAGACTGGTCTTTAGTGCCAACAATATTTGATGTCGAAAAGCAGAAGGAGGTGACACGGGGATCTCTTACTCCACATTAATCTCTTCATTATTTCTGACAGAGATATTATAACGTTGTCACAGATTTAATAGAGGATAATGGTAATACAATTCCAATGCATTAGGTGTGATCTGGGGTGACTGTAGTCTAAACTTTTAATATAAAATAGATATTCTGCATGTGAAGGTAAATGAGCTTGAACACAGACTCACACAAAGGCATTGCCTTCACAATAGGGAGTGAGAAATGAGCTTTTCATTACTGGATATGATTGACATCTTTTTGTGTCCATTCATGGCTGCAAAACTCCAGTGTCAGAGCAGAGAACATGAAAAATTTCCCCAACAGCTGCGATGGAGACTTTCAGGCACTGAGTTATGGAAGCTTGAAGTCAATTGTTTCCAAAAATGCAGAGCAAAATGAAATAATTTTGCACTATGCTGTTAGTCAAGATGTTTCCTTCTAAGGCATTTCTTTTTTCACCCAGTGGTATCTACATGATATACAGCTTTCCAATAGCCACAGGTGGTAGGTGTCTGTTCCAAGGATTTCCCTTTCAGATGTTTCAGCAGGCCCCCATGGAGCTAAAGGAATGGGGGAAAATCACTGCCCAGTTCTTCTTCAGCTCTAAGCCACTTTAGTTTCCTAAAACTTACTTATCTTTCCTTTTTATTATTTTTTTTTATTCCTTGTTTTCTTTCATGTGGGTTTTGCATCTGGACTTCCCCTTTTCCCCCCATCTTCAAGGATTAACAATTCAGTTCTGTCTTTTAAATTCTAACTTACTCCCTTGAGTTCATTTTTTTCAAAATCAGTCTCTCTGACCACAGTTAAAAGAGACACAGCACCTTCTTTCCATGACTGTGTCTGTAAAGAGCCCCCATGGTGGGCCTGGACCTCTCCCAGGCCCTGCTTGTCCTGCAAGGGAGATTAAGTGACAGGACAGATCATGAGGATAGGATCATGAGGCCCATTTTATGGATGGGAAATGGGGGTTTGGAAAGGTCATGAGAATGGACCATCCTAACTCCCCAAGTCAATACTCTGATTCACAGGAGATCAGGAAAAAGAATTGGAATAGAGATAGTTTTCCTGTATGTTTCATAACCAAAACACTTCAGAACATAGAAAAATGAATTTATACGGGTGGTGGGAGTTTCCTTAAATGAGGCTAGAAGAATTTCTTCTTTTAGAGATGTGTTTCTTGAGAGCTTCTCCTGACTGTAATAAGGGTAAACCACAGAGGCTTTACAGGACATTTTATTACTACAATGAAAAAAAAAAGTAGCAAAAATCTCATAATATCTCATAATCATGAAATATAATAACATAGCTTGTAAAACTATGAGCTCTCTAGCAACTTTATAATGGATCAATTTTCCACTTAAATTTATAGGAAAAAAGAAAGACGATTCTAGTTTGTAAATTAGTGTGTTCCAGGATGCTGGTGAATTTGGTTTATCTTTCTCTGAAAATACTGGATTCAAATAGGAAGTTATGAAAAGAATCACCTAATTTCATAAAACTAAACTGGCAAATCCAAGCTGCAAAACCACATTTTATCTTAGAAATTGCCCTATCACACTGGTCACTTGAGGCATGTTACTAATTAGATATTGGGGAGGAAAAGAAGTGAAGATGTTTAAGTTCTAAGGAACAGAAAAAGCTCAAGAGTAAAGGCTGGATAGAGAGGATAGGAAAGTTGTGGCTGGCCAGACAGCAATATTAATGTTGTAATGATTACCATATATTGAATTCTTACTAGTGCAAAATGATTTACATGTATTATTTAAAATTTTTCACAATAATGCTGCAACATTGCTATTATTATTCATACTTGTGCATGAGGGTGGGGTCCAGCCGGCCTGTCCTGATGGGGGCCGATTGGGGCAGAGCTGGCTGTGGGTAAGGGGCCACGGGAGGTTGGCTAGCCAGCCCCACCCTCGATTGGGGTTGGGAGGGCCCATTAGGGACAGGGCCGGCCAGGGGTAGGGGCCGCCCTCCATCAGGCTGGTTGGCCTGACAGTGCATGTCATAGTGACTGGTTGTTCTGGTTGTTCTGGTCATTCTGGTATTCTGGTCACTTGGCTTTTATATATAGAGACTAGGAGCCCGGTGCACAATGTATTGTACACTTGGGGGGGGGGTCCCTCAGCCTGGCCTGTGCCCTCTCACAGTCTGGGATCCCTCGGGGGATGTTCACTGCTGGTGTGCCTGGCCAGCCTGGGTGAGGGGCTGATGGCAATTTGCAGGCTGGCCAAGCCCACCACCCACCCTGCCTGCCCGCTTGAGTTGCACCCACCTCCGTGGTTGCACTGCCGGCCTCCATCTTGGCTGAGTTAATTTGCATACAGACGCTCTGATTGGCTGGTGGGTGTGGCTTGGATGGTGGGCGTGGCTTAGGCATCCTGGAGAAACAGTTAATTTCAATATTACTCTTTTATTAGAGTAGATATTGCAGGTGAAGAAAGAGAACTGGGATTATTTGCCTAAGGTTGAAAAGTTTCTGTGGTAAGCAGTTTCCATAATATACTAGTGGCCCAGTGCACAAAATTCGTGCATGGGAAGGGGGATTCCCTAAGCTCAGTCTGCCCCCTTTCCAATTGGGGACCACTTGGGGGATGTCTGACTGACCACAGGGATTGGCCCTAAACTGGCAGTCAGACATCCCTCTTGCAATCCAGACTGCTGGCTCCTAACTGCTTAACTGCCTGCCTGCTTGATTGCCCCTAACCTCTGTCTGCCTGACTGATCACCTCTAACTGCTCTCCCCTGCCAGCCTGATCTCACCCCCAAAGGCCCTCCCCTGCTGGCCTGATCTTGACCCCAAGTGCCCTCCCCTGCTAGCTTGATCTCACCACTAACTGCTCTCTCCTTCTGGCCTGATCACCCCTAACTGCCTCTGCCTGCCTGATCATCCCTAACTGCCCTCCCCTGCAGGCTTGCTCTCACCCCCAACTGCCCTCCCTTGCCAGACTGATTTTGCTCCCAATGACCCTGCCCTGATAGCCTGCTCTTGCCCCCAACTGCCCTCTCTGCCTCAGCCCCCACCACCATGACTTTGTCTGGAAGGAAGATGAATGTTCGAAAGATGGCCAGTCAACTCAGTCTAATTAGCATATTACCCTTTTATTAGTATAGACTAGAGGCCCAGTGCATGAAATTCATGCATGGGAGGGGGGTGTCTCTCAGCCTGGCCTGCATCCTCTCTAATATGGGACCCCTCGGGGGATGTCAAACTGTCGGTTTAGGCGCAATCCCACAGGGCCTGATCTCCCTAACTGCCCTCACCTGCAAGCCTGATCCCCCTAACTGCTCTCCCCTGCTGGCCTGACCCCCCCCCCCCCACCACTGCCTCTGCCTTGGCCCCGCCACCATGGCTTTGTCTGGAAGGACATCCAGTCTAATTAGCATATTATCCTTTTATTAGTATAGATAGAGGCCTGGTGCACAGCGGGGGCCAGCTGGTCTGTCCTGAAGGGGGTCCCGAATCAGGGTGGGGGTCCCTGTGGGGAGTAGGGCTGGCCTGGGTGAGGGGCCTGGGGCAGTTTTCAGGGTAGCCACGCCCCCATCAAGGTGGGGGGTCTCTGTTGTGGGTGGGGCAAGCCTGAGCAAGGGTTGAGGGCCATTTGAAGGCTGGCCATGCACCCATCAGGGTGGGGGTCCCTGCTGGGGGGTGTTTGTGGGTGGTTTTCAGGCTGGCCAAGCCTCTGACTTTTCTGGAAGGATGTCCAGAAGGTCTCTGGAAGGTCTCCCAGTCTAATTAGCCTATTACTCTTTCATTAGTATAAATAGATTATATAGGATAGGATTGCTTAAATGGGGGTTGGGGGAAGCCTTTTTTAGCAGGAGAAGATGCTCTTGGCAGACAAAAATACATACTCCCTGTATCTGGACTGATAACCAGCCATATGCACTATACTGCCAAACTGTTCATTAAAAAATTGAACTGCTTTCTTATACCTTACACCAAATAGCTATTGCCCTTAAAACCCCTCCTCAGCCTCCAACTTAGGTTCTACATTCACAGTTCACCCAGATTAGGTTCTGATTGGTTAGTTTCTATGCCAGTCAGTGTCAAAAGCTCCACCTCCTAGGCAGCCATTGGCTCCTCACAGTTCACACAGTTTTGGTTCTGATTGGTCAGTTTCTATGCCAGTCAGCATCTCTGGGCCTATCTCTGGGCCTGATCAGAGAGGCTGTGCTAATCATCAGCCCTCACAGAGGCCTGGAGAAAAACAGAGGTACAGTTGCTGGCAAAGCCTTGAGAGAAAGAGAGAGGCAACAGCTGATCAACAGCTGCCACAGAGGCTGCGGATCAGACCCTGCCTCTCTCTTCAGGCCTGTTTCTGGGCCTGATCTGCAGCCCCCTCAGCAGTCAGTGCTTGGTCACCATGGCAACCCAGCACTGACTGCAGGACTGACTTCCAGCCTTCAGTTTCTATGGACCCTGGGTTTTTATATATTAGGATATCTTCTCTCTCTGGTCTTTCCTTTTGCCTTCTTATTTGCTCACTCAGATGAAGTAACTGCCATGTTGTGATATGCTCTGTGGAAAGCCCATGTGACAAGGAGCTGAGGGAAGTCTTTAGCTAACAGCTCATGAGAAATTGAAGATTCAGGCTAACAACTACAAGGAACTGAAATCATCCCACAACCACATTAGTGAACTTGGAAGTTGGGTTTCTAAGTTGAGCCTTCAGATGAGACCCCAGCCCCCATCAATACCTTTATTATAGCCTGTGAGAGACCCTGAACCAGGGGCATCTGGCTAAGCTGTGCCAGATTTCTGACACACAAAGACTGTGAGATGATAAATATGTGCCCTTTTAATCTGCTATATCTAGGGGCAATTTGTTAACACAGCAACATATAACTAATGCAGTTGCAAAGTAGCTAAGCTTACATTTCAACCAGGCATTTATTGGACTCCCAAACCTATCTTTTTTTTTACATTTCCTTTACATTATCTTCAATACTTACTGAATATTTTCTACATGTTGGCCATCATGTTAGACACTGAGGATGGCAAACACATAGGGCCTTTGGAGGAAGAAAATCTAGGTAAATTTTCATGAGGAATTAAGATTTACATTTAGTTTTGTTTTAAATGTAGCGTAAATGAATAAGAAGGAGGATCACATCCCAAACTTGGAGAATGATGTGAGCACAGATATGGAGAATGAGATCAGCTTGGCCTATAATGAATGGACCATATGGGACAAAGTAGGGGGTTTTCATAAGTGGTTTGAGAAAAAAAATGACTCCAGTGAAAACCTTATGTGCCCTTGGGATACAACTAGAAAGCGCCTGAGCAATTTTGTTATATATATTTATATTAGCATTAAAAAATTAAATTAAATTAATGTTACTGTATAAGACCTCTTTGAATTGTTGACCTCCATGATATATTACTGAGTA
Organism: Murina feae; assembly: GCA_004026665.1. Classification (NCBI taxonomy): domain Eukaryota; kingdom Metazoa; phylum Chordata; class Mammalia; order Chiroptera; family Vespertilionidae; genus Murina; species Murina feae. Next base: position 89,355 of record PVJC01000291.1, on the reverse strand, counting down.
AATAAAGCAAAGTGTGGGATAATAGTTATTCTAGCTATCTAATAAGAAACACTGATTAGCAATTCGATTTTTGGGAATATATTTAAAGAAACCTGATGCACTAATTTAAAAGAATGTATGTACCCTTATGTTCATTGTAGCATTATTTAAATAACCAAGATTTGGAAGCAGCCCAAGTGCCCATTAGTAGATACGTGGATAAAAAACTATTGTACATTTACACAGTGGAATACTACTTGTCCATAAAAAAAAGAAGGAGGAAATCTTACCTTTTGTGACAGCATGGATGGACCTAGGATATTATGCCAAGTGAAATAAGCCTGACAAAAAAAGACAAATACCATAGGATTCCACCATAGGATGTGGAATCTAATGGACAAAATAAATTAACAAAATAGAAATTGACTCATAGATATAGAGAACAGACTCACAGCTGTCAGAGGGGAGGGGCTTGGTGCAAATGATGAACGAATTAAGAAGAAGAAAAACATATCTCATAGATATAAACAACAGTATGGTCACCAACAGAGGGAAAGGAAGTTGGGGGGAAATAGAAGAGAATAAAGGGGGGATAAAAGGGGGTGAAAGGACACTTGACTTTGGGTGGTAAACACAAATACAATATACAGATTATGTATTATAGAATCGTACACTTGAAACCTATATAATTTTATTAACCAACTAGTAGCCCAGTGCACCAAATTCATGCAGGGGGCAGGTGTCCCTCAGCCCAGCCTGCACCCTCTCCATTCTTCCCCTAACCACTCTGTCTGCTGGCCTTCTTGCCCCCAAATGGACCCCCTGCTGGTCTGCTTACTCCCAACAGCCCCACCCCACATCAGCCTGATCACCCACAACTTCCCTCCCCTCTTGGCCTCTAACCGCCTCTACCTCGGCCCCAGCACCATGGCTTTGTCCAGGAGAACATCTGGAAGTTCTTCTGGAAGGTCTCCCAGTCTAATTAGCATATTACTCTGTCATTAGTATAGATAGAGACCTGGTGCATGGGTGGGGGCTGGTTGGTTTTCCCTGAAGGGTGTCCCAGAACAGGGTAGGGGTCCTGATGAGGTGCCTGGCCAGCCTAGGTGAGGGGCTGATGGTCATTTTCAGGCTGGCCATGCCCCCTGGCAACTCAAGCTCCCAGCCTCTCCTTTTATTCTTTTTCTTTTTTTTTTCCAGCACCTCCTTGAGTGGAGGCCAGGGTAGGCTGGAAGCAGGTATCTGGGATTTATTTATCTTCTATAATTGAAACTTGAGCGGAGCCCAGGGCTGGCCAGGGAAGGCGGGAAGCTTGGCTTCCTTCATTGCTGGGACAACCCAAGTCTCCTGCTTGCTCCAGCTCGTGGCCATGGCCATCTTTGTTGTGTTAATTTGCATACTTGTTCCTGATTGGCTGGTGAGTGGAGTGGAGTGGCGGAGTGATGGTTAATTTGCATGTTTCTCTTTTATTATATAGGATGTCACCCTCAAAAAGTCAATAAAAATTAAAAGAAAGAAGCACTAAAAGGAGAAAACTGAAAGCAACAACAGGTTATCTTTGGGATAGAGTAGAGGAGAGATGTGGGGGTGCAAGAAGGAGCTAGACTACTCTGAATATATTTTTTGTATAGTTTTTTACTTTTGAATTTTATAAATGTTTTAATCAAATTATAAAAGGTAATCATTAAAGTTAAAAATAAAGTAAAATAAGTTAATCTATTTGTACCTAAAACTAAAGAAAAGAATTATTCCCTAAGGATACAGTTCTATTACTGAGCATGTGTAGAGTATATATTTTTCTTTTTTTAATCCTTAACAGAGGGTATGATTAGAGAGAGGAAGATAGAGAGTGAAAAACATCGACATAAGAGAGAAACATTAATTGGTTGCCATCCATATATGCCCCGACCAGGGATCAAACCTGCAAGCTAGGTGTGTGCCCTGACCAGGAATCGAACCTGTGACCTTTTGGTGTGTGGGACAATGCTCCATCCAGCTGAGCCACCTGTCCAGGGCCATAGAGTCTATATTCTAAGAACAAATAGAATTAACTTGGCTCAGTATTTTCATGTAAGAAGTAATATTGGTGTTATAACTTTTGAAAACTCTTTAATGGGTATCATAGGTTAAACCAAAATAAGTTATGCCAGTGTTATTAGGGACCAAGAGAAAATAAATGTGGTATGATAAGATGTGCCTGGCTCACTTTTCTTCCCTAAACCTGGAATCAGCCATTTCTTCAAGAAACTCTGGTTCCTTTTAGTGGAAAGTGGTATTTTAAAAACATAATCTGGGCACTAGAGAATACTAAGAAGAATGTCTCACTTGTGTCCTTTTATTGCCCATGACTCTGGATGCAGCTGTTTTGGTTTAGTTTTACCTTCAGCTCATACTGGGAGTTGTAGAGGATGAGTTTGGAGGGGGCGATTGCTGTCAAATGGGAAAGGGCACTACATGCCTATTATATAAATCTGGATGTTAGCTGATCGGGGAGGGGAACAGTTGAAGGTTCCTGGGACTAAGGTGCCTGCTGTTGATGGCAACAAAGAATCATGCTTAGTCTGATTCACATTATGTACTTAAGTTATGTCATCTGGATCTAAAACTGGGTTTCATAATTTCTTGTTTGCCAGTGTTCCATAACCCAGTTATAGTATAAATACAAAACCTCTTATATAATTTTACAATGCTGATTTTATTGCTAGCTGTGCCCAACTTGAGCTCCTGGGCTTAGCCCAGAAGGATTTTAGTTTTGTCTTGTTTGTTATCATGTTATTACAACAATTTTAGTTGAATATATATTATACTTTAAATATGTGAGTTAAAACTATGCTAGGCAGCCCAACACTTTGTGCTAAACCAGATGTCTCCAATTTACTTCTTAGGAAATGCACTTATTTTGTTGTCACTCTTTAAATAAATTATAGAAATAATACACGTAGGAAAAAGGATAATTGATATATAGAAAACATTAATAATTGAGTTAATAATGATCTTCCTACCCTACCCTCATTTCCTAGATGCTTTTGATTTTTCCATTCATTACCAGCATAATTCTAAACAACAGTAGTTCTTGATTTATTCCCTCATTTGGAAGATGAAGACTTTAACTCATCTAAACATACTAACTGTACCTTCCTTTCTCTTCTCCTCTAAATTTGTTGGTTAAATTGTTACTTTCAGTTGTATTAATAATCTTTAAAATGTTAATGAATATACCAAAACCTCTACTTTTGGTTTTGTTTTAGACACTATCCTTTGATTCATCTTTATTTAGAAACTAGGGGCCCAGTGCACAAAAATTTGTGCACTTGGGGGGTGGGGGTCCCTCAGCAGTCTGGGACACCTTGGGAGGGGATGTCCACCTGCTGGCATGCCTGGCCAGCCTGGGTGAGGGGCTGAGGGCCATTTTCAGGCTGCCCACAGCCTCTTCAGGGTTCGTGCACTGGGGGGTGGAAAGGCTGGTGAGTGCAGGCCTGGACGTTTCCCAGCAGAGGGCCCACAATCGCACACGCCTGGTGAGCCCCCACCGCTGAGGGGACACACCTGGCGCAGAGCTGGGTTGTGAGCCAGGGGCAGACGCTGGTGCAGGATCCCTCGGTGGGGCCCTGCTGCTGAGCAAACACACCCGGGGTGGAGCTGGGCAGCGGACTGGCTTCGGATTCTCTGCACTGTGCAGCAGATGCTCCCGCACGCCCTTTGGAGGCCCCTGGGGGGCGCATGAAAGTAGCGGACCCTGGATGGGTGCTCCTGCACACCCCCGAGGAGGGCCCCAGGGCAGAGCCAGGCAGCAGACCCAGGACAGGCATTCCTGGACATCCCGAGGAGGCCCCCGGGGTGGAGCCAGGCAGCTGACCCAGGATGGCTGCTCCCACATGCCCTGGGGAGGTCCCCAGGGGGCGGAGCCAGGCAGTGGACCCGGGACAGGTGCTTCTGGATGCCCTGAGGAGGCCCCAGGCCGAACACCCCTCCACTGAGCTGACACACCTGGCATAGCTATGCTGGCCGCAGGGCTCCCAGTGCAGAACCGCCCTGCCAGCCTCCATCTTGGCTGGGTTAATTTGCATACAGCCGCTCTGGTTGGCTGGGAGGCGTGGCTTGGCTGGTGGGCGTGGCTTAGTTGTCTTGGGTAATGGTCAATTTGCATATTACTCTTTTATTGTATTAGATACCTCTATGCTACTTTCTTTTTTTTCCCCCATGATTCTTTTTTTTTTAATTACTAACTTTTTTTATTATTACATAAAGTTTTACAAAGATTAGTACATATATCTCTTTTTCCCCCTGCCCTTCCCCCAGCCTCCCCTACCCCCCAGTGTTTTGTGTCCATTAGTTATGCTTAAATGCATGCACCAAAGTCCCTTGGTATATTCTCTCCCTGTGCTCCACTTTCTGACTTCCATCTACTTTTTTTTTGCAAGGCTTTGTATTGATATTCTGTTCTATAATTATAATTGTGTATTAAATTCCTTTCCAATAGCTTTGTTCCAAATATTAGAAGTAAATACATTTATATCATGACTAGGAACCCGGTGCACAAAAATTTGTGCACTCGGTGGGGGGGGGGGTCCCTCAGCCTGGCTTGTGCCCTCTCACAGTCTGGGACCCCTCAGGGGATGTCCACCTGTTGGCATGCCTGGCCAGCCTGGGTGAGGGGCTGAGGGCTGTTTGCAGGCTGGCTACAGCTTCCATTGAACCAAGGTTCCAGCAAGGCTGGCTGGAACAGGTTTCTGGGGTTTATTTATCTTCTATAATTGAAACTTTGTTGCCTTGAGTAGAGGCCACAGCTGGCCTAGGCAGGCAGTTTCCTCCACCACTGGTGCAACAGAAGCCTCCTGTTTGCTCTAGCTCTGTGGCTGCTGGCCCAATCTTGGCTGGGTTAATTTGCATATCATCACTCTGATTGGCTGGTGGGCATGGCTTGGCTGGTGGGCATGGCTTAGGTGTAATGGAGTGAGGGTTAATTTGCATATTACTCTTTTATTAGATTATATTATAAATATTGTTTACTACAGAACTAAATGGCAGATAACACCATTTAGAGAAATAAATGTAATGTTATCTCATCAAATGTGTGCTACTGACACAAGAGAATGTTCCAAATGTCAAGGTCAATGGGAATTTCTTTTTTAAAAATATGCCTTATATTGCTTAAATTAATGTCATAATTTAGTGTACCTTGCTTTTGATTCATGATTGTTTTATGCTTTTAGTTTTACTGGAGTTCATATTTATATTCTTTTCTTCTTTTTAATTTAATTTAATTTAATTTTATTTTTATTATGTAAAGTATTACAAAGATTAGTACATATATCTCTTTTTTCCCCTGCCCTTCCCCCAGCCTCCTCTAGCCCCCCCCCCCCCCGTGTTTTGTGTCCATTGGTTATGCTTAAATGCATGCATAAAAGTCTTTTG
>PVJC01000291.1:0-83861 GCA_004026665.1 Murina feae | reverse complement strand
GTATTATTTTTAAGAGAAATTTTCTTCGGGATCCTCCAACTGCTGGCTCCAATTTTTGTCAAGATGATATTGCTTTAATTGCACTTTGTAGTAGTTCCCTTGCTTCTTAGAGCCCATGTCTTCCTATTTTCTAGATTCTTTTTCATGTATTAAAGTATATATTAACTTTTTTCATAAATAGTGTATGGTAAGTAAACCTATGGCCTTACATGTATGAGCATATCTATTTTCACTTTTCATTGATAGTTTTTCTGGGTATAAAATTTACCTGGGGCATCTACTAGGTAGATATTGAGCTCCTGGATTATTTCTCTATGTTACTTACTTAAAAAATCATATTTCCATTTTTTGTTCTTTTGCTGTACTTTCTCATAGCTTTCCCTAATATTTTTTTAACACTTGGATTTGTTTTTTAGATGATATTTTATTTTATTTTTCAATTACAGTTGACATTCAATATTATGTTAGTTTTGGTATACAGCATATATAGGCCATCTAATATTTTATTTCTAATATTTGTTTTAAAATTAATTTATTGAGCTCCAATTTAGTAGTAGCTTATTCTTGTATTATAAGTTAAGTTGCACATATTTTTTATTATTAATAGTAAAATCTGCCTTTACTTGAAGTCAGGTACTTTCTGGCCCATCCCTTTGTACTGCTGTTTTCCTCAAACATCTGCTGATTATTGGGTATCTTTTCATATTTGTGAATTAAGCACAGAGACATGTAGCAGAAGACTGGACAATTTTGGTGAAGGTAAGCTAAGAAGGGAGCATCAGGGAGGGGAGACTCGAGGAGGAGAACAGAGTGGAACTGAGGAGGAAGGCCCTGGTAGATTTTTCTTCTCCAAGCTCTGGCTGGGTTGTGATGCTCGAATTATCCCAGAGCCAAAGCTGTTCTGTTTTCCTAAAATTAATATAGCCACTGCAATACACTTAACTTTGTCAAGTGTCAAGCCTTGAAGCCAAAATAGAAAAAAAAAATGACAAAGAAATAAAAAAGGCAAAGCTTGATGGTTAAGGCCTGGGGAGAGGGCCTTGTTTGTGTCTTGAAGTTCTGCTCCTAGTGCAGTTGCCTCCCCATCTCCACTGCCTCGTGCCTTTCTGCCTTAGCGCTCAAAATGTGAGCGAAAATCTTCCTGGCAATTGCGATGCTCTTGGGGAGTGTTTGGAGAGGGCTGTGCGAGCACTGGAGCCTGACTCAACCCAGCAGCTCTGTAGGAGGAAGCTGGCTGGACCCACCGAAAGGCCCTTGGAGGAGGCAGCCCAACTGACTACAGAGCCTGCTTTAAAGAGGGGGTCCTGCCTTAGGGGAAGAGGCCACATTCCCTGAGGGGCTGACATCATGGAGAAAATCATGTTTTGGTAGAGAAACAACACTTTTTTTTCAATTTCAGCACTCATAATTCTAGCATGTGGCTAGATGAGGTGGTTTCCAGATGAAAATGAAGTAATTGGAGCCAGTATTTAAGTTGTATGCACTATTACAGGCTTCGTCAGTACCTACCTCCTCTACTCTTCATGGCCTCCTCCACAGAAGCTGTGTCTGCATTTCACATGTCACAGCCACGGTCCGAATGCTGGCCTGACTGGCTTCAGAATTCTTTTCCATGAACATGCACATTTGCCAAAGTACAGAGCACTTGTCAGCACTGCCTTAAAATCTCCCTTCACTATAATTGGATGATTTCAGGTAAATTAGCCTCTTTGGGCATTAGGTTTCTGATCTGTAAAGTGGGGATGATAATATCAATAGTATCAACTTCATGATACTATTGGGTTAAATATATCTGTACAGCTCAGTACATGCCTGGTCAATAAATATTTGTTTAATAAATTAATAAAAAGCAATAATAGTTTATAGAACATCTGTTTCCTTATAGGAGAGATTCTCAACATTTTGGACTAGGTAAGTCTTTAGGTGGGGGGCATGTCCCTTGGGGGCTGGTCTGTGCATAACGAGATGCTTAACGGCATCCCAGACCACTACTCACTAGATGTGAGTAGCGATCCTTCCACCCCTACAATTATTTTAACCAAAAATGTCCCAGACATTGCCAAATGTTCCCTAAGAGGCAAAATTTCCCAAATGAGGACCCAGCCTCAGAGAGACATGTTCTGCCTTGGACCACGTGTAAATAGTGGAGATGGTCAACAGTAAGATGGTCAATAGACTTTGTGGGCCACATGATCTCTGTTGCAATGACTCAGCTCTGCCACTGGAGCACAAAAGCAGCCATAGATACATGAGCTGCTGAGTTTTACTGTGTTCCAGTAAAACTTTCTTTACAGAACCAGCTAGCCCATGGGCTGTCATTTGCTCTCCTTGCAAATGCAGAATGAGCAGCAATATAGCACAGTTAGATGTGTCCCACTGTTACTGTGCCATGTAGCCTGGGTCTGGCTTTCTGTGCAGGCAGCAGGATTTTTTCTACCTGTAGGCTGGGAGGATGCCCTTGGTCTGCCTCCTAGACTAGGTATGGTCCCTGCAACATCGCTGTGGAAGTGTCATCTGTGAGGAGTTGAGCATGGCTTTGACCAATATCTTCTTCATGAGAGCACATTCCTAGAAGAAGCCTAGAAGATAAAGCTGTTTTCAGTGTGGACCACTTACATGTGAGAGTTTTCCCATTCATAGGAGTTCTTTGTTTTTTTTTTTTTTTTTTTTAATTTATCTTTATTTTTGAAAGTATTATAGATGTTTCTCCTTCCCCTCCCCCCTCCATTGACCTCCTCCACACCACTCATGTCATCTCCTGAGACCTTCACCATGGGCCATGCTTATGTGCATATGAGTTTATTGGTTAATCCTCTCTAGTCATTGAACTTAAAAGGGTATGGGAGTGAGGCAGGAGAATAGACCGATATATAAAAATGTACATCAGAGCCTCTGAACACAAACTCAGCTGACTTCTCCAATATACCCATAAAGAACATATCCAGTGTAGACTGAAGAGGAAATGGCACAGAAGTCAACTCTATTATTTGGCAAGGTTGTAATTAGGCTTACAAATGGAACTTTATTAATAAGGAGCACTGAGAGCCTGTTGTAAATAGTACCCTATAACCATCGGCTCAGCTGCCTGCAGGTTAAAGCATGTCCCTTGTTATTAAGATAATGCTCTACATATCTATAGAACACAACAGAACACGAACATTGACCTGTCATGAGCACTCCCACCGTGCACAGTTAGAATACCTGCTAAGTGCAAGCAAGAACGTGGTAGATGGAAAGTAAGGAGTCAGAATCAAATTTGTTTGGGATCCCACTGCCTTCCTTTATTTAACTCAGATCTGCCTCTGACAAGGCGTATGTTTTCGTTGTGACCTCACTGTTCTAGCTTCCGTAACAGATTGGTAAGTCAACGAGGTGCAAGCAGCAGTCGGGAGGACTCAAGGCAAGTTCCATAAAGGGGCTGGCTTAGCTGCTAGATTCACTTTGTCTGTTTGCTCTACCCCTTATTTTCCTCTGAAACTTGGTTGTGATGGCTAGAGTTTTTGCAAGCAATCTGTAATCAGAAGTCTGGATTGCTGGCAACACTATAAAACTGCTGTTAAGTCCTGTATAGCCTATCCTTGGACCTATCATTACAGGAATAAAAAACAGATATCCTTAAGAACTATTTTGAAAGTCTTTGCTGTAACAACTGCCGTAACTTACAGATAATCACAAATTCTTTTTCACTCTTTTGATAGAGAGGTATATTCTCTTTCCCTTAAAATTTGGATATGGCCTGTTTTGATCAACAGAAAGTAGCAATAATGTATTTTGGAGGGCTGGGCTTTAAGAGATGTGCAGCTTCCACCCTTGCCTCTTAGAACTTTTGCTCTTAGAACCCAGCTGCCATGCTGTGAGAAGTCCAGCCATGTGAGATCACATGGAGAAAACCTAGACACTCTGATCAATATCCCAGCTCTGCTCTCTTCTGAGAGCCTGCACTGATGTCCATGTAGCTGAGTCTTCTAGGATGTTTCAATCCAGTCAAGATTCCAGATAACTGCAGTCTTTGCTAATGCTACATTGAGCCTAAGAATAACACAGCTGAGCCCAGTCTCACAGGTAACATCACTAAAGCAGCACACATGTGGAAGAGTCCTCTTGGATGTATCAATCCCTCAAGTCTGCAGATAATTGGAACCCCAGATGACATCACCAGGAACACAAGAACCACAGGCTAAGCCCAGTCAACCCAGAGATTTATAAGAATCTAATATAATAAAAGAGTAATATTGAAATTGACAGTTTCTATGGGATGCCTAGGCCATGCCCACCAGCCAATCAGAGCAGCTGTATGCAAATTAACCCAGCCAAGATGGAGGCTGGCAGACATGGAGCTAGAGTAAACAGGCAGCTTCTGTTGCAGCAGGAGTAAGGTGTCTAATAGCTGGCTGGGCCTTTCTGTGCTCCAGGCAACGTACTTGCAACATTGTTGCAATTATAGAAGCCTCGGAGCTGAAACAAACAGCAGGCCTGGGTGCTTCTACTAAGGCAACATTCTTTTAATTATAGAAGCCACAGAGCTGAAGCAGACAGGAGACTTTGTTACCTGCCTAAGCCTTGGCTTAAAGGAACAGTATCAATTATAGAAGATAAATAAACCGCAGAAACCTGCTTCCAGACAGCCTTGCTGGGACATTGGGTTAATGGTCACTGTGGCAGCCTGAAAACCTGAAAACAGCCCTCAGTCTGTCATTCAGGCTGGCCAGACCTCAATGAGGGGGACCCCACTGGGGGGATTGGCCAGCCTGCAAACAGGCATCAGCCCCTCACCCAGGCTGGCTAGGTACCCCAGTAGGGGCCCAAAACCTGAAGGAGCTGTGGGCAGCCTGAAAATGACCCTCATCACATCACCCAGGCTGGCCATACCCCAATGGGGTGAGGGTCCACACTGGGGGGCTTGGCCAGCTTGCAAACAGCCATCAGCCCCTCACCTAGGCTGACCAGGCACACCAGCAGGTGGATATTCCCACAAGTGTCCCAGACTGCGAGAGGGCACAGGCCGGGTTGAGGGACCTCCCAAGTGCACAAATTTTTGTGCACTGGGCCCCTAATTAATAAATAATTGCTGTTTTTTTAAAGACACAACAATATGGTGACTGAAGACAGGAACCATTCAGAGATAGAATTAAGATTGCTGCTCTGTGCAAGTAGGAAAGCTGGAAAAACATCAGAAAAACTAGTCTCATTAACAATTAACAAACATGGTGGCCTAATTCTCAGCCTAACTGGATATTTTGAAAGCCTGTGAACTAAGAAATAAACATTAAAATTGGCCTAAGAGTGGCACATCATTAGATCTCTGGGCTGACAAACAATGAAACCATCCCACAGGTCTGCCAGCATGACCCTAGGAGTACATGGCACCGTCCACCCCCAGAAGAAACTCCTGTTGATGAACTGATGGATGAGAATACACAGCATACAAGGAATACAATATGTGACTGGTGCAAAACAGTGGTGAAAGAAGATCATAGCACAAATGATGGGCAATAAGAAAGACAAAAAGGACTTTACAGTTGTTATGTTTAAGAGATTAAAAAAGGTAAAGGATTGCCCTAACTGGTTTGGCTCAGTGGATAGAGCGTTGGCCTGTGGACTGAAAGGTCCCAGGTTCGATTCTGATCAAAGGCATGTACCTTGGTTGCGGGCACATCCCCAGTAGGAGGTGTGCAGGAGGCAGCTGATCAATGTTTCTAACTCTCTATCTCTCTTCCTTCCTCTCTGTAAAAAATCAATAAAATACATATTTTTTAAAAAGATAAAGGATTAACTTTGTACAGTAACAATGAATTCCTATGAGAAAAAGAGCAAAATAGTTGAACAAAAAAGTGAAATTTCACAAACGAAAAAGAAATTAATTGAAATTTAAGATGTCTCAGTGGATATTTTAAATAGTGTACTGTTTAAACAATATGTTTACTGACATACATAGAAAGAGTGAATTTGAAATCAGATCTGAGAAATCACTTAAAATATAACACAAATAGGTAAAGATGTACAGAGGAGAAAGAAGTTAAAAGACACAGGCATTATACAGTTTTAGCACTGGTCTAATAAGGATTCCAGGAAGAGAATATAAAATGAATGTGGTGGGGTTGTACAATTTTTTCAGAAATAAATATCTGAGTCCTTAAGTTGAATAATTTTTGAATCCCAAATGATAACATTTGCTACATAACTAAACTGTTGACTGAAAGAATATATATCACACACACACACACACACACACACTGTGGCTTTATTAGAAAATAATTTGTTTTCTCTTATTTCTTTTTTTATAATTTTCACTGATGGTGAACGTGATCTTTGATCTATCTTCTCTGTTTTCTCTGGCCCTTTCCCCCATATCTGTGCCTTTACTCACTGTGTGTCCCTTATGAAGAATGCCCAATTCCATCGCCAGGGCTTGGCAGAGCTCTCACTTTCCAGAAGTCTCCTCAGACTAGCTCAGAGCATTGCCTCTACTTTCTCTAAAATTTTGCAGCACTGAAGTCTGCTCAGTTATGTGGCTCTGAGTCCACTGGCTTTTGAAATGAGCTCTTTGGGAGCTCTTCAGGTTGGGAGCCTCAGGTTGTGACATCAGATGTTCTCAATAAATGTTAGTTCAGTAATTGATGGTTAAGCCTCTGAAGATTTGTGAGAGTCATGTTTAGGAAGATCAAAAGCATAACAATGGGAAAGTGTGTTGACAGCTTTTAGGAAAGCATGATGTCATTATCGTTGAACCTCCACAAAAACAACAGATATCACTACTATTATTACTGCACCACCACCACTACTTCCACGACCACTAATATTAGCACCACTATTACTGCTAACGTCCAACAAAGCTCTCAGAGTGGGAAACAGAAGGCTTGGGTAGAATTGTCCAGTGCAACTGTGGAACAAAAGAACTACTGAGTGGTGGTTGTGAACGCAGGTAGAGGGGACAGCTCTGGAAAGACAGGGGAAAAGTGAAAATTATAGACATAGCTCCTAAGGCAATGGAGACTAAGGTGAAAAATAAACAAATGGTACTACATCAAAATAAAATGCTTCTGTACAGCAAAAGAAACCATCAACAAAACAAGAAAGCCCACTGCATGGGAGAACATATCTGCCAATGTTATTTCTGATATAAAACATAAAAACATGCTCAAAGTTACTAATCATATGAGAGATTCAAATCAAAACAACAATGAGATACCATCTCACACCTGTCAGAATGGCTATCATCAACAAATCAACAAATGACAAGTGCTAGCAAGGATGTGGAGAAAAAGGAACCCTGGTGCACTGCTGGTGGGAATGCAGACTGGTGCAGCCATTGTGGAGAACAGTATGGAATTTCCTCAAAAAACTAAAAATAAATCTGCCCAGTGATTCCACTTCTGGGAACACACTCCTACAAACCAAAAACAGCATTCAGAAAGGACATGTGCACCCTATGTTCATAGCAGCACAATTTACAATAGCTAAGATTTGGAAACAGCCTAAGAGCCCGTCAGCAGATGAGCAGATTAAAAAACAGTGGTACATCTGCACAATGGAATATTACGCTGCTATAAAAAGAAGGAACTTTTACCATTTGCAACAGTACGGATGGACCTGGAGAGCATTATGCTAAGCAAAATAAGTCAGTCAGAGAAAGATAAATATCTCATGATCTCACTCATATGTGAGATATACTGATCAACTTAATTCGATGAACAAGATGAGATCCAGAGACAAATGGTGGTGGTGGGGGGGTGTGTTTAGAGAGCCACCAAAGGACTTGTATGAATGCATATTAGCATAACCAATGGACACAGAACCTGGGGTGGTGCGGGCTTGCCCAGCATGGGAATGGCTCTGGGGAAAGTCAATTGGGGGAAAAGGAGACATATGTAAAACTTTAGACAATGAAAAATAAATAAATAAAAGTGAAAAGTATAGAACTGGAGAAGAGAAAATAGTGTAAGAGGGAAAGAGAGGAGGCCTGAGTCACTCCCTGGTGGGTAGAATGCTTGGAACAACAAAATGAAAATGAGGCAAAACCCCCCACAAAAACAGTGTAATGCAACTTATTCCCTCAGAGGGAAGACATTTAAGCCCCTTAGTCTTATAGAAGATGCAGAGGCTGCATGCCCAAGAGAAGCCTAATGAATGGCTCAGAGAAATAGGATTGTCAAGTCTACAAAATGACTTCCCTAGAGATGTAGCTTCATTCTTTCAGTGACCCAAACTCACTGGAATAATTGGAAACTATTTCAGAGGTCAAAGAAACCAAGATCCTTCTCAGGATATAGCCTCACGTCAGTTCATCTTGGATAGGAACTAGAGCTTTGTGAATTTGGCAGTTGGGCCAAACCAAGAGCAGAGTATTTTGACCCTTTCCCCTAGTGTGATGAAACTAGAGAAAAACTTGGATCAACATCACCAGTAGATTTGTCATAAGCATCAATCCTTAATCACTAACGGACTGGGTTCAATTCCATAGCCTTTACTTTTTTTTTTAACCATTTTCAAAGGAAAAATAACTTTAATCCAAAAATTTCTCTAATATCCAGGATGAAGTTTCTATAATTTTATTCTTTCAAAGCCAGAACATTCTTTTCTTGGTTCATTTATTAACTGAGCTTTCTATATTGTGTGTGATGGCTTTTTGATTCAAAATGTCCTGCTGAACACATCAATCTATCTAGTTGCTGACTTTCAAATTCCTGGCTCAATCAATCACAAAGCATCCTCATCCTTCTTGGCTTGTCCTGAATTACATTTGATACCAGTCCAACCTTATCTTTAATAAGCTCACCTAGGTAATTTGCATATAACAAACAAATTAGGTCTTCCAGTGATTATTTATAGGCTGCCAAAGCCATAAATCAATCTAGAAATATTCTACTACCAGAAGCCTTCTGGCTAAATGGGGAATAGAACTAATAAACTAAATAAATTCCTTCTCTCAAATTCAATTTGTTCTTTACAAGTACACAATTCTGTCTTTCATCTACAATTAACAGATTTAGGTCAGGAATAAACTCGTGCTACTGTTTTGGATGGTTTGGCATCAGTTCTTTGATTATTTTAACCATGTGATCACAAGTTTGTTATGTTTCTCTGTTCTACTTCAATAGCTCAGCTGTGAGTATACATGTGGGATGGTACAGAGTAGAACCAATAGGGGACCTGGGTTGTCCATCTAGCTCTGACAGAGAACTGTTAGTTTTGGGTAATTAGTCACCATTGCCTCAACTTCCTCATTCTAAATTGAGGGGGAAGGGGCCTTTGGATAAGCTTCAAGGGGTCTATAAACTCTTGAAATAAAATGCAACATTTTGAATATGTTTGTAAATGTTTTTCTTTTTAGAGAGAGATCCATAACTTTAATCTATTTCTAATATCAAAGGGTTAAGAAATTTACTTAGAGCATATTACATTTCTATTTGTATTTCAGTATTATATAAAAATGTGATTATTATTTTGTGTTCTCAAGAGAGATTTCTATTTTTCTAAAAGTCATAGTTTAATGCACTTGGCTGCACTCTCTAAGTTGAATGCATTTGCACATAAGGTGTGAGGAAGGATGGACTATCCTGGGATAATTTGCCATGTGAAAAAAAATTAAATCCCTACCTCACACCATATAAAAATTTCCAACTATATTAAAAACAAATGTGAAAAGCTAAAACTAAAAACTTTTAGAAGATATGCAAGAAAACCCAGCAGTAAGTTATTTCTAAAATAAAAACAAAAATGACACCATAGAGGAAAACATGCATACATTGTGCTGTAGTTGCAAACTTCTATATTGTCAAATACTTCTAAACAGAATTTAAAAACTTACCACAAACGAAAACAAAGTATTTAAACAAACTTGTAACTCACAGAGTATTAATATTTTAAATATAGTAACATTTTCTTTTTCAACTTTAATAAGAAAAAGACCAGAAATTACAAAATGGGGAAAAATGTATAAAGAGCCAATATAAGGCAGAGTTACTATGAATAGTCTGCCTCTAGTATTCATAGCCCTTCACACTCAAATATGCCCTGCCATTTCTACTTATTCTGCTATTTATTTGAAAATGTATTCTGTCCCACTTGCCAGGGTTATCTATTTCATCTGGGCAACTCTTAAGTCCCTGAAATAAGAACTGTGTTTTAAACTTTTAAATATATCTACCAGATGGGCCCTAGCTCATCACTGAATACCCAGAAGAAATTCAATAAATGCCACATACATATTAAAAAATATTTAAACATCTCTGAAATTGAGGAGCACGTTATAATCTATGGCATTTGACATCATCAATCAGGTAGCATTTAAGACAATTTGTCTTTAATTGCACAAGCATGAACTTGGTTATCACTATCCTCACTTTAATTGAGTTATGTGCGTTGTCAACACTGCATTTATTGAGCGTAATTGCTATTTAAATATATTTTAAAAGATTACACTATGTTTTGACATTAATACAAAAAATTATAATGAAAGCAGATGTCATGGAAACAAAGTAATGGGACAAAAAAAGCCACCAGTCTTCACTGACAAAATCACATCTTGCAAAATAAAAACCAAGTACTTCATGGGATCTCAGAAAGAAAGGAACTCATGAATGTGTAAAAAATTCTGTTCCTGAGAAATGTGCAAAAAGGCCGCCTATCGTAGGCCAAACAGTGCAGCCCAAGACAAGAAAAATTGCTGAGTTTGAAAGGGAAACTCAAAGTAACAGGGGCTGATGTAATCATTTCAAGCTGCCTCTTATTCAGTCAAGAAAATAATAGCATAAAACCTGAAGAATGCGTGTTAGCAGCTCAGGAGAAAATTCCTGATGCAACAGTGGAGTAATCTTAAGAAATGCTGCCTCATTAGTGCACTTGATGGCATGAAGGGTGACACTGTGGGGATAAACACCAACTGACTCTCAAGTCAGATTCTGAACATGAAGAAATTTTAGAAATGTCCAACTATTTCACTGTGTGTGTGTGTGCAATAGTGATAACTGATAAAAAAATCTGGGCAAATATGTCTAAAAGATATCTTCCACTGAGTTTATGGAATAAACAACATTAAGTGTTAAAAAGTCATTGTGCTATAGTTATATATAAGTAAAGGTGTGATCTATAGTTAGTTGAGGTAATAGCAGTGACCATTTTCATTAAATTGTGGTTTACCCTTCCACTGAAATGGAACTGGCCTTGTGAATAGCTTTGATGGAGAGAACAAAGTGAAAATGCTGAATCCAGGCTCAACCTTTAAGAGACTTACTGCTTTAACTTTTACTCTTTTGGAACTCAGACACCATTGCATAAAGAAACTAGTCGAGGTTAACGGGGGATAAAGGAGGACCTTTGTGATACTTTCAACAATAAGGATTTTAAAACAAAAGAAGCTAGTCTAGACTCCAGGAGAAGAGGGACCATGTGGGGCAGGAATGATGCACCCGACGATTGCCAGCATCAAATATCAGATCCCTGAGAGAGGCCTTGCTGGGTATTTCAGCCCCATCTGAGTGCAGTGCAGGAGTCATCTATCTCAGCTAACACCACATGGAACAACCAATCAGCTGAGCCCAGCCAATCCACAGAACTGTGAATGGTATTGTTTTAAGAAACTAAGTTTTTCAAGGGTGCTTTTTAATGTAACAATAACTAAAAGGGGTTATTATTATCACAAAAAAATCAAATCTATAGTTTGGCTTTGGAGCAGAATACCAAGAGGAGGCTGTCCAGACAACAAAGAGCTGGTGAAAAAGCAGTGGAATGGCTCCTCATAAAGGCAGAAAAATGGCCAACATTCAGTATGGGCATTGCTATTGAAGTTTGGAGAGAAAAAAGAACAATACAATGTATGTCGTAGCAGAACTATGAACAACAGTGCCACCCGAGGTAACTTGGAAAAAATTTACCAGGTAAACGTGTGTGAAGAATATTTTCAGGAAGAGTGTTTAAAATTATCAACTAGCTTCTTTTAGAAACAATTAATACAGTGTTGCAAGAGTAAATTGAATTAAATCTGTTTAGTTTTCAAGCACAATTTAGAAGAAATATGGAGGACTCAGGACATTTTCTCCAGCTGGCAGAATATTTTCAAAGTAGGAAATGACATCATAGAAAAGACCAAATCTAGGCTACTTCCAGTAAAAGTGTCCTTAGCCTCAAAATTAAATCAAGAGTATTAAAATACACAAAAATTAAAACAAAATACTTTTTGTTTAAGTCTCAGAAATTTTTTAAGTAAATGTTTATTGTTCAGATTATTACAGATGTTCCTTTTTTTTAACCCCCATAGTTCCCCTCCACCTGGTTCCCCCCCACCCTGTGCCCTTACCCCCACCACTGTCTTCATCCATAGATGTAAGATTTTTGTAGTCTCTTCCCATACCCCTCAGAATTGTCAGTCCATTCCCTTTCTATGCCTTTACTTCTATTCTATTCACCAGTATATTCTGTTCATCAGATATTTCTATTGATTTAATTGTTATATTCACTAGTTGATAGCTATGTATTTGTTGTCACTTTGTTGTTCATAATTTTTATTTTTACATTTTTTTTATTCTTCCTCTTCCTAAAGAATGCCCTTCAACATTTCAAATAATCCTGGTTTGGTGGTGATGAACTCCTTTAGCTTTTTCTTGTCTGTGAAGCTCTTTATTTGACCATCAATTTTACATGATAGCTTTGCTGGGTAGAGTAATCTTGGTTGTAGGTTCTTGCTATTCATCACTTTGAATATTTCTTGCCACTGCCTTCTGGCCTGCATGGTTTCTATTGAGAAATCAGCTGACAGTCATATGGGTACTCCCTTGTAGGTAACGAACTGTTTTTCTCTTGCTGCTTTTAAGATTCTCTCTTTGTCTTTTGCCCTTGGCATTTTAATTATGATGTGTCTTGGTGTGGTCGTCTTTGGATTTCTTTTGTTTGGGATTCTCCGTGCTTCCTGGACTTGTAAGTCCAATTCTTTCACCAGGTGGAGGAAGTTTTCTGTCATTATTTCTTCAAATAGGCTTTCAGTATCTTGCTCTCTCTCTTCTTCTGGCACCCCTATAATTCAGATGCTCATACACTTGAAGTTGTCCCTGAGGCTCCTTACATTATCTTCATATTTTTGGATTCTTTTTTCTTTTTGCTTTTCTGGTTGGGTGTATTTTGCTTCTTCTTATTTCATACTAGGGGCCCGGTGCACAAAAATTTGTGCACTTGGGAGGTCCCTCAACCCGGCCTGTGCCCTCTCGCAGTCTGGGACCCCTCTGGGGATGTCCACCTGCTGGCATACCTGGTCAGCCTGGGTGAGGGGCTGATGGCTGTTTGCAGGCTGACCAAGCCCCCCAGTGTGGACCCTCACCCCATTAGGGTGTGGCCAGCCTGGGTGCGGGTGTGAGGGCCATTTTCAGGCTGCCCACAGTCCCTTTAGGTTTTGGGTCCCTACTGGGGTACCTGGCCAGCCTGGGTGAGGGGCTGATGGCTGTTTGCAGGCTGGCCAAGCCCCCAAGTGGGATCCCTCACCTTACTGGGGTGTGGCCAGCCTGGGTGCGGGTCACAGGGCCATTTTCAGGCTTTCAGGCTGCCCACAGGTCCCACTGACCCAATGTCCCAGCAAGGCTGGCTGGAAGCAGGTTTCTGGGGTTTATTTATCTTCTATAATTGATACTGTTCCTTTAAGCCAAGGCCTAGGCAGGTAACGAAGCCTCTGTTTACTTCAACTCTGTGGCTTCTATAATTGAAAGAATGTTGCCTTAGTAGACTCTAGGCAGGCAGTTTCCTCCATTGCTGGTGCAAGGGAAGGCTGCTGTTTGCTTCGGCTCAGAGGCTTCTATAATTTTAACAATGTTGCAAATATGTTGCCTGGAACACAGAGAGGCCCAGCTGGCCAGCAGACAGTTTACTCCTGGTGCAACGAAAACCTCTATTTACTCCAGCTCCGTGACTGCCGGCCTCCATCTTGGCTGAATTACTTTGCATACAGCTGCTCTGATTGGCTGGTGGGCATGACCTAGGCATCCCATAGAAACTGTCAATTTCAATATTACTCTTTTATTAGATTAGATCTTTGAGTTGATTCTTGTGTTCCTCTAGTCTGCTGTTAGATCTCTGTATATTATTCTTTATTTCAGTCAGTGTATGCTTAATTTCTGATTGGTCCCTTTCCATTTTTTTTTTTGGTATTCTCATTAAAATCCTTAAAGGTCTCACTTAGTTCCTCAGAGGTTTGTAGAAGATTCTTGAGTAGCTTTATAACTGTGGTTTTGAACTCTGTATCCAATTGTTTGCTTCCATTTATTTCTGTCATTTGTGATCTGTTTCTTTGTCTCACATTTTGGCTGCTTCCTTGTGTTGATAGAGTGGCTTTCTGTGGTAGGCATCCTATAGGGCCCAGTGATTCAGCCTCCCCAATCACCTAGGGTGGACACTCTTGGTGTATGCCTTTGAGGGCTGGGTGCACAGTCTTGTTGTAAGTTATGTCTTGATTGCTGTTGGTGTCACTGAAAGGGAATGACCTCCAGGCCTTTCTCCTCGTTGTTTGGGGTTTGAAATTTTTGGAATTCTCTGTCCCAGCTGCAGTCTGTTAGGTTAGACTGCAGGCAGACAGGCGCACAGCTTGGGTGGGGTTGTAAATTGCATGGGTCAGGGTCTCAGAATCACCGGGGTGGAGCAACCCGCAATGGCTGCCCCTCAGCCAGCTCCATGGCTTTTCCCCGTTTTGGCGTCTCCACGCCCTGGCATCTGCATGCCCCTGAGTCCCCAAGTCTCAGAGCTCTGTGTCAGTGATCGCTGTGAACAGTTCTGTTAGAATGCCATTTGTCTTCCACCCCAATGCCAGACCGCCTGCAACACGTTCAGTGCAACCTTGGAGCTTGTAAACCCCTTCCAAGCCATGGACTCAGGTGCAGCCACTGCCACCGTTTGCCCACACCGCCATCATTTCACATGAGTCCATAGCTCTCTGTTTTGGCACTGGGAACTTCTACTCAGTCTCAATGCACTCCTTCTCTTGCTTTCTAGTTGTAAAGCTTCCACTCCCTTGGTTCTGGAGGATGGCTGTTTAGCTTTATAGTTGTACTAGGAGCCCGGTGCACAATATATTGTTCACTCAGGGGTCCCTCAGACCGGCCTGTATCCGCCCAACCTGTGGCCTGCCACCCACCCAACGTGCCCCCTCCACCCACACACACCACACACCACCTGCACATTGGCCCTGCCCACCCACACATACCACCTGCCACCCGGCCCATCAGCCCCGCCCATCCAAACACACCCTAGCCGGTCACCTGCTCCACATGCCCTGCTCACCCTGACACCTGCACTGCACCGCCTCTGGGGCTGCTGGCCTCCATCTTGGCTGGGTTAATTTGCATACAGCCACTCTAATTGGCTGGTGGGCATGACTTAGGCGCCCCATAGAAACGGTCAATTTCAATATTATGCTTTTATAATGTGGTTGCACATTCAGGCATATGCCTTATGCCATCATCTTGGTTGTCAGAAAAATTTAAAGTGGTACTTGGTAGACCCTTTCAACTAAAAAAAAAAAATTCCAAAACTTATAAGGCAGGGTCTCTCAGCAAAGATATGGCTCAGAATGAATTATGGATCTGACCTTGAGGCATAGAATAAAGCCAATAAAATTTATAGAAAACCCACAGAGTTTTTAAGAGGATACATTAGTGAAAATATTACCACTTGAATTAAAGGGAGCAGAGCAACTCATAGTGAAAAGAAGGTTTTGGACTTCCAGTTTTCTATTAGCAGGCTGAAAGAGCTACTTATTTCTCATAAGGGTGTAGGAAAGAGGCCAGAGGAATTAAAGAACCAAACCCCAGGGGAAGAACTGGTACTTAATAAAAATACATTCCCTCCCTCAAGTTGAAAAATTGACAACATGTACCCAGTTGGATTTCAAAATTACTATGGACATAATGTTATCTGTCTTTTATGTGCATAATGGTGAAAAATAATAACATAAAATTGACCATTTAGCCATTTTAAGTGTATAATTCAATGGCATTAAATACATCAACATTGTTTATCTCCAGAATTTTCTCATCATCTCAGGCTGAAACTCTGAACTTATTAAACAATAACTCTTACCATAGCTGGTTTGGCTCAGTGGCTAGAGTGTTGGCCTGCAGACTGAAGGGTCCTGGGTTTGATTCTCAAGGGCACATGCTTAGGTTGTGAGTTTGATCCCCAGTAGGGGTCATGCAGGAGGCAACCAATCAATGGTTCTCTCTCATCACTGATGTTTCTATCTCCCTCTTCCTCTCCCTTCCTTTCTGAAGTCAATAAAAATATATTTAAGAAAACAATAATTCTCCATTTTCCCCTCTCCCCAGCCCCTGATAACCACTTTTGAATCTTTAATATTTGTTTTAGTACCTCACAGAAATGGAATCATGCAATATTGGTCCTTTTGTGTCTGGCTGATTTCACTTAGCATAATGTTTTCAAGGTCTATGTTTTATGTTCTAGCATGTAATAGAATTTCATTCCTTTTTAAGGCTGAATAGTATTCCATGGTATGTATATATTACACTTTGTTTATGCACTCATCCGTTGATGAAATTGACTTGTGTCTACCTTTTGGTGAATGTGAATAACACTGTTATGAATATCTATCCTATCTAATAAAGAGGGAATATACTAATTGATCCTCACACCATCGCAAAGATGGTGGGCCCACAGCCAATAAGGAGGGAATATGTTAATTGACTGCCCCACCCTCAAAGATGGCAGTGCCCACAGCCAATAAAGAGAAAATATGCTAATTGACTGCCATGCCATCAAAGATGGTGGCACCCACAGCCACAAGATGGTGGCACCCAGTGCCCTCAGACCCCTAGCTGCCCAGGGCTGGCCCGAGGCACAGACAAGCCTCAGATGGTGGCTGCCCAGCTGCTCAGGGCCCGCCAAGGCTTGTGCTGCCGGCAGTGGCAGCAGCAGAGGTGTGATGAGGCATTGCCTTCCCCTGATCACCGACACCGACTCACCTCCTGCCCTTGAGGGCTCCCGGACTATGAGAGGAGGCAGGCTTGGCTGAGGGACCCCCCTCCCCCCCGCTCCAGTGCATGAATTTTCATGCACTAGGCCTGTAGTTGGCATATAACTATCTATTTGACTCCCTGCTTTACAATTTTTTGTATACATACCTGGAAGTAGAATTTCTAGATCACATGGTAATTTTATGTTTAATTTCTTGGGAAACTTTCATATTGTATTCTGTAGTGACTACACTATTTTACATTTCACCAGCAATGCCAAGTGTTACAATTTTTTCTCTACTTTTCCTTCCTTCCTTCCTTCCTTCCTTCCTTCCTTCCTTCCTTCCTTCCTTCCTTCCTTCCATCCTTCCTTCTTCTTATTCTGTGAATAGACAATCTAATTGGTGTGAAGTGGAATCTTGTCATTTTGTTTGCATTTACCTGATGACTAGTTTTGTTGAGAATAGTGACGTTGAGAATATTTTCATGTACTTATTGATCATTTGTATATCTTCGTTGGAAAACTAAGTGCTTTGTCTGTTTTTAATTGGGTTGTTCTTTTTTTGTTGAGTTGTGAAAGTTTTTTTTAATATATTCTGAATATTAATCTCTTACCTGATGTATATATTTGCAAATATTTTCTTCAATTCTGTGAGTTCCTTTTTACTTTGTTCATAGTGCACTTGGCTGCTCCCAAATGTTTAATTTGGATGAGTTCAATTTATTTAATTTTGTCTTTCATTGCCCATGCTTTTAAAGGCATAGTCAAAAAAATCATTGCCAAATCCAAAGCTATGAAGCTTTTCTTCTTATGTTTTTTTTTCTAAATGTTTTATAGCTTAGCTCTTATGTTTATGTCTTTAATATATTTTGAGTAAGTTTTTTTTTCGTGTATTGTGTAAGGTAAAGGGCACACTGAATTATTTTGCATGTGTCTATCCAGTTTTTTCCAACACTATTTGTTGCAAAGACTGTCTTTCACTAATGAATGGTCTTGGTATCTTTTCAAAAATAATTTGACCTTCTGTATCTGGCTTATTTCATTTAGGATAATGTCTCCAGTTTCATTTTTGTTGTTGCAAATGGCAGGGTTTACCTCTTTTTATGACTAAGTAATAACTTGTGTATATATCTTACATTTTTTCATCAATTCATCCATCAACAGACATATATGATCTCACATGTGAAATCTAAAGAAGTAAAATTTATGGAGACAGAGGGTAGAATGGTGGTTGCTGATGGCTGAAGAGTGGTAAATGGGGGAGATGTTGGTCAAAGGGTACAAAATTTTAGTTATATTAGTATAAGTTCTGAGTAATATAACATAAAACATGATGACTATAGTTAATAATACAGTATTATATACATGAAATTTGTTAAGATAGTAGATCTTAAGTGCACTCACTACCAAAAAAGAAACAGGTGTCTATGTAAGGTGATGAAGATATTAATTAGCTTATTGTGGTAATAATTTCACAATGTATATATACATATATCAAATTATCACATTGTACATTTTAAATATGTACACTATTTACTTGTCAGTTATACCTCAATAAAACTTGAAAAATAAAAATAAATTAAAAATTACTCGACAATATATGTATGTGAGGATTTATTTCTTGGCTCTCTCTTCTATTCCATTAGTCTTTATGTCTGGCTTTATGCCAGCACTACACTAATTTGATTATTGTAACTCTATACTAAGTTTTTAAATCAAGGAGTGTGAGTTCTCCAACTTTATTTTTTTTCAAGATTGTTTTGGCTGTTCAGGGTTCTGTGCATTCCAGATGGATTTCAGGATGGGTTTTTCTATTACTATAAAACAGATCATCATGATTGTTTACAGATTACATTGAATCTATGCATTGCTTTGGTAATATTGTCATCTTAACAATATTAAGTCTTCTAATTCATAAATATGGTATCTTTTCAATTATTCAGGTCTTCTTTAATTTCTTTCTGCAATATTTTATAATCTCCATTGTACAAGTCTCTTGTGTTTTAGTTCTGTTCACCCATAAGTATTTCATTCTTTAGTATGCTATTGTAAATAAAATTGGTTTCTTAATTGTCTTTTCACTGTTTATTACTAGTATATAGGAACACAAGTTATTTTGTATATTAATTTTTTAGACTGCAACTTTGATAAATTTACTTATTAACTTTTTGGTGGATTCTGTTTCTTTCCCAGTTTGGATGCCTTTTGTTTCTTTCTCTGGCCTAATTGTTCTGGCTATAACTTCCAATACTGTGTTAAGTAAAAGTGGTAAAAACAATCATCTTTTTCTTTAAAAATTTTAATTTCATAGAGGAAGGGAGAGTGAGAGAGAGATAGAAACATTACTGATGAGAGAGAATCATTGATTGGCAAGAAATATTCAAAGTGAAGAAAAGAAAGGACCTACAACCAAGATTATTCTACCCAGGATGGCTATCATTTAGAATTGAAGGACATATAAAGAGCTTCCAGGACAAGAAAAAGCAAAAGGAGTTCATCACCACCAAACGAGTGATACATAAAATGTTAAAGCATCTTCTTTAAGAAGAAGAAAATATAAATAAAAAATATAAAGAATAAAATGGCAATAAATTCATGCATGCCCACACTGGGGATCAAGCCCACAACCTGGACACATGCCCTTGACTGGAACTGACCTGGTACCCTTTGGCCTGCAAGCCAATGCTCTATCCACTGAGTAAAACTGGCTAGAGCAGTCATCCTTGTTTTATTTCTGATCTTAGAGGAAAAGCTTCAGCTTTTCACAATCTATTTATATATATATAAAAGCTTAATATGCAAAGTGTCCCCTCAGGAGTTAGACTGATCAGAGTTTGATAGCTTTCTATGATGTGCACTGACCACTAGGGGATAGCATGGAATGAAGTAAGGCCCTGGCCAGTACCCACTAGAGACCCTACCTGCGCATGAATTTCATGCACTAGACCTCTAGTCAAGTATAATGCTTGCTTGTGGGTTTTCCATATAGTCTTTATTATGTTGAGATATTTTATTCTTAATTTGTTGAGTGTGTTGATCATGAAAGATGTTGAATGTTAGTTTTTCTGTATTGAAATGATTATGCTTCCCTCTTTAATTCTGTTAATGGTGCATTACATTGATTGATTTTTGTATGTGAACCTTGCAATCTAGGACTACATCCCACTTAGTTGTGGTATATAAGTCTTTTAATATGCTTCTAAATTTGGTTTGCTAGTATTTTGTTGAAGATTTTCTTATCAATATTCATATGGGATATTGTCTATAAGCAATTCTCATTTCTGTAGTTTTTTTTGGTTTTGATTTCAGGGTAATACTGGCCTCATAAAATGAGTTTAGAAGTGTTCTCTCCTCTTTAACTTTTGTGAGGAGTTTAAGAAGGATTGGTATTAAGTTATTCTTTAAATGTTTGGTAGAATTCACCAGTGTAGTTTGGTTACTGATTTGATTCTATGATTTTTGATTACTGACTCAATATCTTTAGGTCAAACCACATTTCTGTTCCCTCAGAATTCAATCTTTGTAGATTGTCTATTTTTAGGAATTTGTTCATTTCATCTAGCTTATCTAATTTGTTTAGTAATAATTGTTTGTGGTTATTATGATTATGTCCTTTATAATTCTTTTTATTTTTGCAACATTGATAGCAATGGTTGCACTTTTATTTTTTATTTTAGTAATTTGAAACTTCTCTCTTTTTATCTTAGTCAATCTAGCTAAATGTCATTTTGGTGATGTTTTTCAAAGAGCTAGTGGTTGGTTTTTTATTTTTTCTCTATTATTTTTTATTCTCTATTTTATGTATCTATGGTCTGATTTTATTCCTCCTACTAGTTTGAATTTAGTTTTTTTCTAGTCCCTTGATGTGTAAATTTCAGTTGTTCATTTGAGGTTTTTCTTCATTTTTAATGTGAGTGTTTACAACTATTAATTTCTCTCTTAGCACAACTTTTGCTATGTTTTGTATGTTTTAGTTTTGCTTTCATTTGCCTGAAGGTATTTTCTCATTTTCCTTGTGATTTTTTTCTTTGACCTCTGGTTGCTTACAGTGTGTTTTTTAGTTTTTACCTATTTAAACAGCTTTCAGTTTCCTTTCTGTTATTGATTTCTAGTTTTATTCCACGGAGGTTAGAAAAGATACTTTAAATAATCATAACCTTTTACAATTTAGTAAGACTTGTTTTGTGGCCTAACATATAGTCTATCCTGGAGAATGTTTTATGGAAAACTGAGGAAAATGTTCATTGTGCTGTTGTTTGTGGAGTGCTTTGTATATATCCTTTAGATCTGATTGACTTACAGTGTTCTTAAATCCTCTATTTCTTTATTGACCTTATGTCTGGTTGTTGTATCTAACTGAAAGTAGGATATTAAAGTCTCCAACTATTATTGTAGATGTGTATTTTTTCTCTTCAATTTTGCTAATGTTTGCTTTATATATTTTGAAGCTTAGATGTTTGCCACATATATGTTTATAATTATCATGTTTTCTTGAAGTATTAACTTTTAAAAAATCAATATATAATGTCCTTTGTCCATTTAACAATTTTTATATTAATTTTACTTTATCTAATATTATTATAGTGACCAGCTATCTTTTGGTTACTATATGGAATATTCTTTTCCATCATTTCATTTAACCCATTTATGTCATTAGCTCTAAAGTGAATCTCTTGTAGAGAGCATATATTTGTATCATGTTTTTAAAATTCATAATGCCAATTTATACCTTTGGTTGAGGAATTTAATTAATTTATATTTAGAGTAATTATTTACCAAGAAGGATTTATTTT
Source organism: Murina feae (assembly GCA_004026665.1). NCBI lineage: Eukaryota > Metazoa > Chordata > Mammalia > Chiroptera > Vespertilionidae > Murina > Murina feae. The sequence continues at coordinate 62,124 of PVJC01000291.1, read as the reverse complement.
TGGTATTTTTTAAAATTAGTTTTCTGTATGTCATTGCTTTTTTTGTCCTCATTTCTTTCATTACTGCTTTCTTTTTTTGTTTAGTTGATTTTTGGAGTGTCACATTTTGATTTTATTCTGATTTATCTTTATATGCATTTTATGACTTTTTAGTAATTATTATGGCAATTGCATATAATAAATAGTCTAAATTTATAAAAATATGATTTTAATTGATACCAATTTAACTTTAATGACATATAAAAACTCATAAAGATAAATCAAGAAGCTCAGGCCTGCCCAAGTCAGCTCAGTAGATTGAGCACCATCCTATGGACAAGAGGTCCTGGTTTAGTTCCCAGTCAGGGCATATGCCCAGGTTGCAGGCTCAAACCCAGTAGAGGATGTGCAGGAGGAAGCCGATCAATATGTCTCTCTCATCAATGATGTTTCTATCTCTTTCTCCTCCCTTCCTCTCTGAAATCAAATTGCAGAATCACAGCAAATGAAATGGTGGTTGTTGTTTCAAATCACTAAGGTTTTATGAGGGCCGAGAAGGAATGGTTATATAGCTTTGCCACATTATTTAAGTAATTTAGACTACAAGAAATTTTCATCTATGCAGCTGACTTTAGAAAGTGGCCTGTGTTTCAAAGGAAACTTTTTATGTTCTTTTTAAAAAAGATTTTAAATTGATATTTTTAGAGAGAGAGAGGAAGGGAAAAGGAGAGAGAGAAACATTAATGTGATAGTGAAACATAAATGGGCTACCTCCTACATACCCCCTACCAGAGAACCTGGGCATGTGCCCTGACTGGGAATTGAACCATCAACTTTTTGATGTATAGGACAGCACTCCAACCAACTAAGCCATCTTGTTTTTTCTTGTTAAATTTACATGCTAGGGAAGAAAGAGTATACATTTTGGGGTACAAAATTCTGGTTATTAAATTCTATTTCTGCCATTTGTGAGCTGTGAGGCCATGTTGAGTGATTTCATCTTTCTGAGTCAAGGTTTATTATTTTGTAGAATGAAGATAACAATTCTAACATAGGTTTTGGGAGGTTGAGATATGATAATATGTGGAGTTGTGTCCATATGTGTATCTGCAAAACTTACACAACTTCATGTTTTTCACAACTGATCTACTGTGTAAAATGTAATTCTTGGCACACAATAGGCATGTGAATGCTGCCAATTAGAGGAGTCTTCTTCTCCAGTGAGGAGGGTACTCTTAGACATTGAAATGTGATCAGATCTTCAAGGAAGAAAGCTATAATAGCAAACTGACATGTTTGGGTTATTAATTAAGTTAATTAAATTAATAACATGAGGTTATGCTTGTAAAGGGATTGGAGCAGGGTTTTTCTACACAGTAAGCATTAAATAAATGTTAGCTATTATTATCATTATTATTGTCATTATTATTACTATTGCTGTTGTTTCACCTGTTATTATTTGGATGTGTGGCATAACTTGACATCCATTGAGAAAGGAGAAAGTGTTTGCCAGGTCTTGCTGTAGGTTTTGGTTCCCTCATGTTGGTGAACCATCTTTGGGACTATTCTCTCCATCAGGGAAACCAAAAATGCCACAATTTGCATTCCATGCCCAACAGACGCATCTGTTTTATTCTGGCATTCTCAATTAGCCATGCTTCCTCTCTACTTTAGAAGATTTTGCTCTTTGGAGTAATCAAATGGCTTTGTTATTATTTATTACTGCCTAAAGAGGTAGGTTTGGAGAAATGTTTGATTGCTAAAACTAAAATGTTCCTAGGAATTTCTTGCCTTTCTTCACTTCTCTTTTTCTCTGTTCACTAACTTGATAACCAACCATTTCAAAAGAATATTTTGAAAACAAAATATTTTCCACTTTGTTTTACCTTAATTTAGTCACTTATTTTTTTAAATTCAGGCATCTTTTGAGTGTTGGTTTCATGCTGACATATGACTTTTGACATGGAGAGTTTCAGACTTCTACAGTTATTGACTTGACTTTACTCTTTTGCCCTGTGGTCAGAGTTTCACATGTCTTATGTCTGCCCTTCTGCGAAGTAACCTGGGTCTCCTCTGCTCAGTGGTATCCTTAGGTCCTTTGTACTTCCTGCCCAGCCTAATTTCTAGGTGTACCAAGAGAAGTAGTTATCTACTGCTGAATAACAAATCATCCCAATGTTTAATAACACAACAATAATCATTTATTATATCACAGTTGGGGAGGGTTAGAAATTCAGGAATTGCATGATTGGTTACAATCAGATGTCAGGTGGGGCTATCATCATCTGGAAGTTTGACTGGAGTTGGAGGCTCCAATTCCAAGGTGGCTCATACATGTGGCTGACAATTTGGTACTGGCTGTTGATAAGAGGCCTCAGTTGCTTAACATGTGGGCCTTTCCACAGAGCTTTTGAATTTTCTAACAGCATGGTGACTGACTTTTCCAAGAGTAAAGAATCCAAGGGTAGGGCAGAAGCTTCAGTGCCTACTGTGACCTAGTCTAGGGGAATCAATCCATCCTTTCCCCATATTCTGTTGTTCACAACAGCAGGCATCTAAGGAGACTACACAAAGGATAGGATACTAGCAAATACTAAATTATTAGAACCATACTTTTCACACCACCATCATGCTTCACTGACTTTTCCAGAGTAGGTCTGAATCTGAAATACTAACTAGCCCATCTATCAACTACAGATTTCAGGGGAAAAGGTTCTCCTGTACTTTACGAAGGTACCTTTCTCCTTGACTTCAGAACTGCTATTCTTAAACAATGGTTCTAGACTTGATTATTTTATTTATGCAATCTTCACTAACCATTCTTATTTTAAAAAGAAGGAAGGGAGAGAGAGGGAGAAAAAAAGAGGAAAATAAGTAAGGAATAAGGGAGGGAAAATCCTATCTAAAGGTTTTTTTTGTGTTTTTTTTTTCTCTCAAAGAATTCTGGAGTTCCAATTGTCACACTGATGATAACTATTTTCAGTATTGTGTTTTTAAGGATAGGTCCATTCATGATTTCCAAACTTATATCTCATCCTCTACTGGTTATATAAACTTGTTACTAGGTGTTTTTGACAGGTTCTCACACTGCCTCCATGAAGTGACAAGAATTGTTTTTACAAATATGGTCTTCTTAGTTCAGATCCAGTTTGTAGACAACAGAAGATATTTAGTATTCCCCATCAAATACAGAGAATGTGTAACAATTAGAATTTCTGTCCGTGTATGCCCTGTCGATACAATGCTTTGGAAAAAAGTATATATTTGCATTAAAAAATGGTCCACATTTGTTTTTTCCTTTTACTAAAATGGGCAGGTTATATCTAGGTCATGTAGACACAGGTCTTCTCATGAAGCATACACTAGTAGATGTTTTAGATGGGATAATCTAAAGGAGGACAGCTCTTGCTCTGGCATCTGAACCTGGGTATGAATGATGGTTCTGCAATTTATGAAATCAAAGGACATTTGTCAGGTTATTTAAATTCTCTAGGTTTCAGTTTCCTCATCTATAAAATGATGGTAACAATAGAACCAACTTTATAAGGGTTCAACACTGGTCCTCACACCCATACTAAAAACTGATTTTGGAATAAAGTCTAAAACAGCATAGTCACTGTGTTAATGTGTGAAGTACAATGATATAGGTGAAAGGGTTTTGAAAAGCTAAGACTACTCACTATGTTCTAAAAACATACCTTTATGTATTCTTTCTGTGAATTAATTCAGACAATTGCTATTTGGTGAAAAAAACCAATATGTCACAATACTAGATATATCCAGTTCAAAATAGCATGGACAAACTTCATCCTAGACATAATTTAGACTTTTAACACATTAATCTCAACACTTAATGGAAATCAATCCTCACTATTTGGAAGAAATATTAGGTCTCTGTCTTTGATGTCTTCATAGATCCGGGGTACTCTGTATTAGTGGGGTCCTCTTGTGATGGAATACTTCTGTCAATTAAAAAATGGGGGGACACAAATCTTAACAAGATAACTATTTTAATTTATAAAACATGCACAATTTCTATGATAGTATTATATTCTATACATTAAGAATACATACAAAGAATAGAAGGCTATTTAATGAATGAATAAAAATAGTGGTTGCTGATATTTTCTCTGCATATTCCAATGAATTATCTTTTCCACATGATGGGATGTACACATTCTGCTTTGGAGTTCACTGCTTAGTCTTAATTGAACATAAATAAATGGTTGGTTAAAACAACAATGAGATACCACTAACTACTACAAAAACGACTAAAATCTAAAACACTGCTGACATGAAATATTGGTGACTGATGTAGAGAAATTTTTATTCATTACTGTTAGGAATGCAAATAGTATAGCTTTGGAAGAAAGATGGACAGTTTTCAACAAACTGAACAGAGGCTTATCCTATGATCCAGAAATCATGCTCCTAGGTGTTTACTTAAATGAGGTAAAACATTATGGCCACACAAAAACATGTGCATGAATGTTTATAGCAGCTTTACTTGCAATTGCCTAAACCTGGAAGCAACCAAGATGTCCTTCTATAAATGATAGTATAAGTCATCTATGGTAATCCATGCAATGAAATATTATTGTGATGAAAATAAATAAGCCATCAAGCCTCAAAAAAACGAAGAAAACTTCAGTGCGTTTTGCAAGTGAGAGAAGACAATCTGGGAAGGCTGCATGATGTAGGATTCCATTCCATGATGTTCTAGAAAAGGCAGAACTGCAGAAACAGTAAAAATATCAGTAGTTGCAGGGTTTCAGATGGGAGAGAAATTGGGTGGAGAAATGAACAGGTGGAGCACAGCATATTTTTGGAGCAGCGACACCATTTTGTATGACACCCTAATGGTGGCTGCATTGCACTCATTTGTCAAAGCCCATAGCATGGGCAAGGCCAAAAGGGAGCTCTAAACTCTGGACTTTGCTTAATAGGAATGTATCAGTAGTGGTTCACCAATGATCCCAAAATTGCCACAGGGATGGAACTTGTTAATAATAGGAGAATGTGGGTGAAGAAAAGCAGGGCAGCATAGAACTCTACTTACTTTCATACGTTCAGTTTTTCTGTTAACCCAAAACTGCTGTAAAAAAATAAAATCTATTTAAAAAGCATAGACTCTAAAAAAATCATCATGCCAACTGGGTTTGACTGTCATCATTTGCGAAGGCTGACAGGTGGCACCAGGCTGACATTCTGGTGGACTATGTTTGCAACATGACAAAGCGAGGACTGTGCTTTTCAAACACTCTATTCCAGGTAAAAGACTGGGTTTCTTTACGGCTTTTAGCAAGACAAATGCAAATCTGGGTTCCCAAACGTACAGGCCATTAACAGGTCACATAACTGTGTGTCTCAGCTTCTCGATCTTTAAAATGAAAATCATTGTTTTTCTCTAACCCCATGAGGGGACTGTAAAGATTAAATAGAGGAGAGCTACATAAAAATCCAGCCAGCAGTAGGCACCCAGGAGTGGGAGCTTCTGCTAGGGAAATCCAAATAACTATGTCCTTAACCATCTTTACTTACTCTATCTTGGTTTCTACAGTTATTGAAATTAAAAATCATGATGTCTATTAAAAATTCTCTCAATGATGCTAAACTTTACTGAAGCATAGGCAATAACTGGGAACTGTAATAGTTCTAAGGCATGCAATAAAATGAGGCCAACTTAAATAAAAAGGAGTTACCTCCTGGCTTTTCCCAATTAATTAGCATACACACGTTCAATTATTCATACCTTAGAGAAGTCATTTAGGCAATCAGGTATCCTATAAATATTCATCTTATTTACCTTCAGTGTCCCTGTCATTAGGACTGGAATTGGCAGTGTTTTCTCAATACATTTCACAACTGGTTGCTTTGAAAAAAATTACCTGGGATTAAATTTGTATGTCATTAACAGTGGGAATGACCTGCCGCCTGCATGCTGATTATCAAGGCGATGCTCTGTGTGTTTGTCATCTCCTGGCTCCAGACTCCGTCATCCACCTGAGAGATATGAGCTCTCTCAGCGCCTGGATGGGCCTGCAGAGGTGCCATTCTGACCGTCGGCCACTAGCATGTGCTCTTGAATAGTTTTTCCTGGAGTCAGCCCTGCCCACAGAAACTGGGAGGCTACACCTCTGGTTCTAATTTGTGCAAGAGGCAGAAAGAATGTGATTTATACATGTGAAAGCATTGTGCCACCAACACAGACAGGGCCTCCTATAACTAGACTCTTGGAGATACTAAGAGTGGTTTCTGTGGCACTCATGGAGGGGATGTGTCATCAGGATGAGCCACCTACTGTGGGGGACCCAGTGTAAAATGAAAATGCAGGGCTACCGATTCAAAAATTAAGAATTGCAAGAGAGCAACAGTGGTGCCCTACCAGTGTGACACCCTACCCCACCGCCCAGGCTACACACCACTGAAGGTGGTCCTGTGTGCAATATCCTGCTTACGTCCTCCCTACCTGCCCAGTCTCAGACAACAGAAGAGACCAGTGGCCGTTGTTGGTTGTTAGGAAACCAGTTCTGCATTAGAGATACTATTTCTTGTGAACTTATTGGAACCAGGCCCTGTACAAGGCTCTGACATGATCTGCCTCCAAAGTCTCCATTTTCCAGGTAGGAGACGGAGGTTCCGAGGTGGGCTACGTGACAGAGCTTCTACCTGACTGACGTGGGGCCGAAGCCCAGGTTATCTGTCTGACTCCAGAGCCCATGCTCCTCCTGTGAACTGTGTCGCTTTGCAGAGTTGGAACGTACTAAGATCTGAAATGTCGCACATGCAGTTTGGTGGTAACTTTTCCATGTCTAATATTTTACTTACCTTTAACTATTTTGCCATGCTCCTCAGCTCCCCTCACCAGGCCCTACACTGCTACTTTCCAGCATTAGGAATCACTACAAAAAATAAAAAATTACAGAGCAAATTACGAGTGTAGGTTCCACCTCTTGCCCTTCAGGCTGCAGACAAAAGCTCTTTTCATTGTGTCAAAGGGATACAGTCAGCTGAACAGTGTAAACTAGCAGGACCATTTAGTTTCCAAAGAGAAGCCCAGTCTAAACTTTTTTGATTCACACTTGAAATAAATCAATATGGTGCAGGACGGGTCATGAAAGACCCTTTGAGAAAGGAAAGGTCTTCGGAATACAAAGCGGGCTGTCCGTCTCCCCTTAACTTTCCCATCCCCAAATTATGTAAAAACCAGTGGCAGGGTGGGGTTGAGATCACTGAACAGACTCTTGAAAGTCTTTTCTTGCTTAATTGTAAGGAAATGATTCCACCTTCGGAAAGGAAGACCCTTTTGTTCGAAGCTTAGCTGAGCTATGTTGGTTGCCATGAAGACAGAATGAGCATCAAGGACCTTTGTACGCTGTGCTCCTCTTGGAAGCCACGGCTCCCTCGCAGCCAACACACAGCATGACTGGGCCAGCTTTCCCAGAGCTCGGCTGCTCATTAGAGCCATCAGTTAACCCCCTGCCCCTGCCCAGTGCCTACTTATTGTAATTAATTTTATGGCCCCTTTAAAAAAAAGCAAGAGAAAAGAAAAGGGAGACCTCTACATTTTATGCTACATTGCACAAGCAATTGAAAGTTGCAAGGAACGAAGAAAAAAAGATCCAAGCACCAAATGTTTAGCAGGCGTTTCTTCTATTTTAAATGAGCAACCTATTTAAATCAATTATCAGCTCAGAAATGAGCAGGCTGATCTAATTAGTTGTGGCCCCTGGTGGGTTAATGAAAGGGAGGTGCTGGGGAGGGGCTTTCTCTGGACTGACCACTCCAACAGGACGCCTCTGCGTTGCTAAGTCTCATTAGGCAGCATTTTAGAAAGAAAGAGAGAGATGCAGAGACGGTAGGAGCCGAGGATGAGAGGTGTGGGGAAGAACTATTAGTTCCATCAACAGAATGACTAAGCATCACATGGCGGGTTTTCAGCCTGTGTTACCAGGCAGTGATCATTACCCTTTGATAAGCAGTTCAGAATTGTAAATAAATCAATTTGTGTTTTCTTTTAAGCATGTTTGCAATGGAACAAGTATTGACTTCAGAAGGAAACATGCTGGTGAGTGATGGCAGCTTAAGCCCTGAATCTTGGCACTTAAAACCTCCTCGCCTTCCCGCCCGGCCATGCTTCCTCCTTTATTTAATCGTAATGGTCCTTGGACATTACTATGGTTAATTAAGGAGCTAATAGAAGGGAAGTGGGAAATATGATGAGCAATAAGTTTGTGAGTGTTGAACTGGAAGGTCTCAAGTTTCCCAGGATTTTTTAATACATTTTTTGAGTATTCCTTCATGCAAGGAAATAGCTATTTGCTTTTTGGGTTATGACATTTCTTCCTAAATGTTAACTCTCTGGTAAATGTTACGAGTGTTTACCGTTTAGGAATTTGATGTCTGTTACTATTGGGGGCACTCCTTTCTAGTGGAAATTTCATGGGTCTTGAGGTCAGCCAGACAAACCCTGCTGCTGAAGTGTGCGACCTTGCGGAACTTTCTTCCTAACTCCTAGACTCATTTCTTTTCATCTGTAACACCAGGACAATCTCATTTAGCTGTTCTGAGAATGGGTGATGTATCTAAAGTGGCCACTATGTGACCCCACCCCTCTCTTCCCTCACTTGGAAGAGGGCACCTCAGGATGTTTTGGCAAAGGGCAGAAATGACCTTCTGTTTTTCAAAATAATGCAATAGGGTGTGAATTTCTCTGTGCTGATTTTCACTTGAATAAAGTCACTTTTTTCCGAGACCCTACTTGAAGGAGTGATAAATGGTCCTCAGGTAACCAAGCTCTTGCCTCCAATTAAGGCTCCATAAATGCTCTAGCTGTTTAAGAGATGAAGCCAACAAGCATTTCTGGATTAGAAAAACATCCAAGAAAGCTAAAAAGAACCATGTTGCTATAGGTGTTCAGGGGGCCAGTCATTATGGGGTGGGGGAGGTTGGCTGAGGGTGTACAGGCTGCCGGAGCTGAGCCTGTGCTGGAAGGAGGTGAAGGCCTCGAGGAAGCAGTCCAAGGCATACTACTGGGTACAGGAGGACCACTCTCTGTAACTCTCTACCCAGTGTTCCTCCCCCACTGGGTCTTTTGTTTCTTCATGGTCCGAGAGACTTTGGAAATACTGGATACCTTTGAACTACAAGATTAATATGTTGGCTTATGTGGCAAGATGCTTCTTTGCAGCAAAAACAGCTATATCCTTTAAGTCATTTCTAAGAACTCTCAGTCTTTTATCAACAAAATGGCCAGAAACATTGGCTTTTTCTGAAATCAAAATCTCATTGTTTTATGACCATGTGGAGAAATCACGGTTCTTTTCACCAAGCACCCAACCTCAGCAATCAGAGAAATACTGTTCCCTTTATCATCCATTGTTTTAAGCCAGGAAGTCTTGCAGTAGGACTACAAAATGCCTTGGTGAAGATGAAAGTGGTACATTTGGAAGATGAGAGAACACTTTGTAAAGTCTCGTGTGAATTGTATTTTGACTTTGTGGGGCAAAGAGTGGGCGTGGGAGCATTCAGGAGGACATTCGAAGGAATGCTGGAAATAATTTGTTATTTTTAGAGACACAGAAAGACAGAGAAAAAAGGAAGAAAACTCTTTTGCCACCAGGGAATGCAAACTTTGTAGTTTATCATAGTTTCAACATGGGTTCTTACAATGATTTATTCAATTAACCTCTTGCCTGGAAGCCCCCCTCTTTAAATAAGCAGAATCTGAGAACAACAATTATAACTTTGCTAACGAGAAGCCGGGTAACTATTAAGTATTTAAAATCTCACTATTGGAGCCTGGTAATTTTTAAACATATAATTACCTCTTTTATTATACTTTGATTAGATTAAAATTAATGCATTATTAAGTCATGATATGTTCAACCATCTAGACCTCTGTATAGACACAGATAGCAATTCCATTTTTTTCCTCTTCCCCAGGTCTAAGTTAATTAAATTCCCTTTAATTATAATTTACTAAAAAGCTTCACTTTTGCCACTATTATGTCTTTTGAACTTCGAAATTTGAAAAAAAGGGGGGACCTTAAAATGGTCTTTTACAGGAGAAATGAACTGTCAGCGAATTCAGGCAAAATTAATTATTTCAGCTTGATAAACCTTTTCATCTATTTGACTCCTTATACAGAAAAGCCAATTAATAATGTCAAACATGCTTTGCCTCCAGGGACCTGCAAGTCCTAATGAGTCTGTTTACTGTGGAGTGGCTAGCAGAATGAGCTTCATGTAGAAATTTTCTAATCGCGCCACACCTGTCAAGCTCAGTCTCATTATCTGTGTACCAAGGGCAAACCTCATTTTGTCAGTAGTGGTTTTCCAAGAACTAACAGATGCCTGGGGGAACATGCAGGACTGTCCGCCAGTAGACGAGTCACTTAATTACCAATCAGAGCAGCCAGGGTGAATGCCTAATGCTCCCTAGTCCCCACCTTCTTCGTCCCAACTCCACGAGCCCATCCTTATCGGAGATCTGGAGCCTCGGTCCTTCTCAGCGCCAGTGCCCATCCGCCAGGACCCCTTTCTCCAGAGTGCCGGGAGGTGGTGATTGATGAGGCGCCTCTGGAAACAGTGATTAATCAAACGTGTATTGTACCACCAGTAGGCCAATCTGGGGGGGCTCGGGGTCCACCTGCTCGAGAAATGATAATTGTTCAGTGGTTGGGGGCGGAGCCTGGAGGGAGGGCGTGGACACAGACACGCTAAATAAGCCCACAGATCCACCCCTCAACCCATAGGCCTCTCTGACTTGCAAGAAGCCCAGATATGCAGAGATTTGCAGAGGCCCAGTATCCTGGAGCACCCACATTATTTTAGAGCAGCTCCGGATCACGTGGGGGTCCAGTTCAAACCGGTTCCTAACTCCTGTGGTCTGGGCCTGAGGGTCTGCATGTCTAACTGGCTGAGCTGATGCTGATGCTGTAGGAGTGTGGACCATAGGTGAGGCCAGGGCTGAGACCAAAGTCTTTCCGGGCCTCAAAGTCCCACCTCCGTGAAATGTTACTGATGATTCAGTTCCTCCCTGTTGCCTTTAGCATAATGGACCAGCTTCTTCATGGCACCTTGAGATCCAGGTCCTGCTGACTTTCCATCTCCACCTCCCATAGCCTCGGGGTCTTCACAGCAGCCTCCTGGAGGCCCCAGGGAGCACGCTGCCTGCACCTGCTCTCCTAGCCTCTTTCTTGGCTAGTCCCTTCCGTTTTCCTTCAAGACTGCTCAGGTTTTGCCACTGTTCAGGTTAGCGTCTTTCCTAACTTGCCTCCCAGCCTCCCAATGACCCAGAGGCCCCTCACCTGTGCTTGCCTGCCCTTGCGGACTTCATGGAAGCCCATGCGATTCTCTCTTGTCTGGATCCATTTCCTCCATCACCTCTGTCACTAGGTGGGGCTCACTGAGGACAAGTGTAACTTTTGCCTGCTGCTCCTGCCCACCCCCACCTGTCTCTAGCATCTGCCTTCTCCTGAGCCGCTTCCTCTGCCTGAATCACAGAACTCTTACCGGGCTCTTGCAGCAGCTTTCTCATTCCTGGTATCTCCGATTCTGTACCTTCCTGTCTAATCCATTCTTAACACTGTCTACAGAATTATACCTAAAATTGACCTATGCTAGGCCTACCACCATCCCTCCCTAACACTCCAAAAGCTTAAACTTGCCAGTTTCCTCACCCAGGTCAGGGATGATGCCTGCTGCCAGCTCTGAGCTCTGGAGATCACACACTGCTTCAGTCTCTCTTTGAAGAGCATGTGACTTATTTTGGTCAGACCTGCAGCCCGGAGGTAACCTAAAGCAGCCCAAAGAGGCAGTCAGACTCAGAGCTAAGTCCTGAATTCAAAATCAAAGCCTGCCATTTATGGGCTAGTCATCCATTCTTATTCTGGCTCAGTTTCCTCTTCTGTGAAACTGAGGAATATCTAATTCACCTTTCATGATGTGGATTGGAGATGAATTTAATAAACAGTAGATATTCATTACTAATTATTGCAATAACTGTGAAAGGGCTTTGATGTTGGATGAGTGCTGTTCCTAGGTAAAGCATCTGCACACTGTTGTTTTGATTTATTCACACATGTTCGTCCTCTGTCCTCTCTGAACCACGTGTTAAGGTCTGAAAGAAATCAGACAGTTCATGTAAAATTATACAATGGGCTTTGAGGAAATAAAACATAGTTAACTTCTCCTTTCATTAGCCTTATTTCCCCAGGAGAACCGTGTTACTGGGAAAATCTCAAAGTGTATCTGATTTGGTCAGAGCCTTCTAATTTCTTAGCCCGGCAGAGAAAAAAAAAAAAAGCTGGAAGGTGAAAGAAGTCCGATTGACTCTGTTAACACTCTACTGGGTGGCTTTCTATGTTGTCCTGTTGAATGTTGGGCAGAAGGATGGAGAGAGCCGAAGCATTCTCCTGTCTTATGCGCATGCCAAAGCCAAGCTGACGTTGTTGTGTCTCCCTTAAACTTGTTGGGCACCAGAAAATATTCCCAGGCAGTTTGCAATGCTTAAAAAAAAGTTTTGAGAAATACTTCATGTTGTCCTCTTTCAATGCGTTGAAAAGGCTTAGTCCATTCTTTCCATTATTAATGTCAATTTGTTTACCAAAGAGCGCATCTCTGATTTTATAATGATAACCAAAAGGGAATCCCATTTTGATTTGGAAAGAAGTCATGTTAGAGCTGTATCTTTTGGGCGAGGGGTTTTTATACTGTGTTTTCCAAGAAAATGCCTGAACCTGTCTTGAGGGAAGGAACCAATGAGGAGGTGGAACCAAGATTCCCCACCCAAGTTTCAATCACGTCTGCTAGTATCTGTTTTATATATTAAGGTAGCATTAACATTTTATGTGAAAAAGGGTACTGTGACGTCTAAAAATGTTGGAAGCCATTTCTAAGTCAAATTTAAGTGCTAACAAGGATATTCAGAGCTTGTAGTCTTAGAGTCCTCAGTGCCACATGCTTGGGTAGCACAGCTTTATTCATCCTGCCCCAATACAGAACCTTCACCTGCACACCAGCAGTTGCCTCACAGAAAAGACAACACAGTCCACAGGTCATTGTACTGACATCATTGCTGATCAATAGCCATTGGGAAGGCTGTCTATTTGTTAATCTCCCTGCTTGTTTCCTCAGGGAGGCAGTGGAAAGAATGGAGCACATGTAGAGGAGATGGCTGGTCCATTTTATTCACATTAGGGTGTCCAAGAAAGTTTTTTGTGGTTCCAAGTCTCTGTCCCCCATTATCATTTTAGTATTGCCAAATGCCCTTCTATATTTTTAAAAAAACATATTTTATTGATTTTTTACAGAGAGGAAGGGAGAGGGATAGAGAATTAGAAACATTGATGAGAGAGAAACAGCGATCAGCTGCCTCCTGCACACCTCCTACTGGGGATGTGCCTGCAACCAAGGTACATGCCCTTGACTGGAATCGAACCTGGGACCCTTCAGTCAGCAGGCCGACGATGCTCTATCCACTGAGCCAAACTGGTTAGGGGCCCTTCTACATTTTAATGGAGAACTTGTTTACAGAGTCACTCAAGCATTGGACATCTTTAAATTGCTCTGTAGACTTTATTTGCACTTAGAACACTGGACTGTCTACAACTTGGAAAGAGTATCTTTGTGTAGTAGAAAACCACAGGTTTTGTTCTATCATTTACCTTAGGAAATCTTGGTATTCTTAATGAATATTTCTATTCATGTAGAAATGTCTATTTCTACAGACATTTCTGGGCAAATAGAACTCTTTCAATCTTTTTTTTAGATGAAAAAAAAAAAAAAGACCTAAGCTTGATTGAGAGCAAGCTTATGTTAGTAAAAATATTTTAAGCCCATCTGAAATTCCGTGGGGTGTCTAACAGGAAATAGTATTTCAAAGTAGAGTTCAATCCAATCCAATGCACTTCATTATTCATCTACTAAGGATCTATCTTATGCCAAGCACTATCCAAGGTACAACCAGGACTACATACAGAAGTAAGTCAAACATCTATTCTGGAACAGAGATAAGCAGACCATAGCCAAGTGGATATTGTCACCCAGACAGGAGGGAACATTTGAGGAGGGAGAGAGCAAGATGATCACATGCTTCCATCCTTTCAATTCACAATAAAGGAATGAAAGTCCTGAGACAAGGAAGACCTTATGAAAAGGTCACATCTCTTGTCCTTCAGGCCACAGAATTTTTTATTACACATAGGTGTCAACTTAAACGACACCATATCATGCCTCCTGATGACTCTCCTGGGCAGGTTGGCACTAATTCCATATTTATTTATGCATTAAGTCTACCTTCTTCTAGTAAGTTTGGAAGATTTTCCCCTTTTCTAAAACAATGTGATGCTCATTCCTCATAGCTTTCCATCACATTACTGTGGCTGTTCACCTTTCCTAGCAAGCCCACGAGCAGTTCTGAGTTCTTCAGAGCCCTAGGGTTATAAAGGGCTGGTGGAAGTTAATGCTGATTTCTTGCTGCAGTCTCAGTTTTGTTACTTCCCAAAGAGAGCCTCCCTAAATCTCCTTTAATCAAAGCAACTAGAAGGGCTGGAGACAGGTCATTCAAAAGCTCAACAGTAGAGAAATTCTGCTTGGGGAAGCCGTGGTGAATGGTGTTTAAATGCATTGTCTCATAACTTACTCAGACTGATTTAGAATGCTTCCACTCATTCATCTGGGCTAGGACTCTTCATAAAGTACACCACTAGAGGACATTTCTGTGCTGCAATTACTAGAAGCCATCATTTGCTCAACTTTGTCACTTGGATGTGAAAACAGTTCCTCCTATATAACTATCCAATTAAGTCTATAAGAAAACATAGACTTGCACTCTTGGCTGGAAAGTAAAATAATAGGAAGAATTACAAACAGTGCTGGCATAAATATAGGGTGTCCCAAAAAATGTATACATACTTTAACAGCTGCTATTCAATTTTGAAAATGAAATGTATTTTAACACTGCCTTTATAATTATTCAAAGTGTGTGTATATCAATGAAAACTTCATAGAAGAGGTATGAACAGAACTGGATCTCTCAGTGTGAGTGAGAGTTCTCTGGGGAAGATTTCCAATAGAGGAAATTTCCTAGAAACTTTATTAGACCTAATGACTAGAATTTATTCCCAAGACTCCACAAAGCCAGTTGGTCATTGAAGACCTTAAGGCAAAATCACATAATGGTTAGTAAGGTGACCAGATGTCCCGCTTTTGGTGGGACAGTCCCGATTTTTAACAGTTTGTCCCACGTCCCGTGACATTTAAAAAAAGTCCCCATTACTCTTTGTAATATTTTAAGTAATAAAAAAAGAATCCCCCCGGTCAATGGTACCGCTTTAAATCTGATCACCTTATTAAAGAGAAGACTGTAGACCCAACTGCCTACTCTTGGACTAGTGTAACAATTCTTAGTTACATGATCCTGTGTAAGTTACTTGACTCACTGAGTCCCAGTTTCCTCACTTATAAAATGCATATAATAGTAGTAAATTCCTTGTAGATGGTTGTGAAGATTAAATATTAGTAATAATTCACATTAATTGCTCAAGATTAATGCTTGGTATGTGGTAAATGTCAGTATGCCAGGTGTACCAATTAATAATATGAATTTTTCAATAGATGAAGTTACACATATGTTGACATATATGCGATTTGATATGTATGCTATTTTGTTATATTGACAGCAACTTTCAAAACTTCTTATGTCAAATTTTCTGAAGGTGCTAACATCATATTTTTATGCGTAAAAATGTCGAATTTCGTGCCAAAAAAAGCGTGTTTGCGGGAAGTTTTAATTCATTACTTTATTGTGAAAAAAAGTGTTGCTGAAAGTTGTCATATACTTCAGGAAGCTTACGGTGAACCTGCTCCATCTCAAGATACTTGTGAACGCTGGCTTAAATGCTTTAAAAGTGATGATTTTGATGTGAAAGACAAAGAATGTTCAGGTCAACCGAAAAAGTTTGAAGACCAACAATTACAAGCATTATTGGATGAAGATGAGTGTCAAACTCAAAATAAAACTTGCAGAAAGATTAAATGTTGCTCAGCAAACAATTGCCGACCATTTACATGCAATGGGAAAGATTTTAAAGGAAGGAAAATGGGTGCCACATCAACTGAAAAACAGACAAATGGAAAACCGAAAAGTCATCAGTAAAATGTTGCTTCAATGGCACAAAAGAAAGACTTTTTTTGCATCAAATTGTGACTGGCAATGAAAAGTGGATTTATTTTGAGAGTCCCAAATGCACAAAATCATGGCATGATCCAGGTCAACTATCAACATTGACTGCAGGGCCACATCGCTTTGGAAAGAAGACAATGCTCTGCATTTGGTGGGATCAGGAAAGTGTGGTGTATTGTGACCCTCTAAAACCAGGTGAAACCATTAATACTGATCTCTACTGACAGCAAATAATCAACATGAACCACACTTTGATTGTGAAATGAGCAGAATAGGCCAGAAGACATGGCAAAGTAATTTTACTTCATGATAATGCATGATCACATACTTCAAAACCAATTAAAGCCACGTTAAAAGATTTTGCCTGGGAAGTATTAACCCACCTGTTGTATTCACCAAACCTTGCTCCTTCTGAGCAGCACTTCAAAACATATGAATAAGTGGAAAATTGGGTCTCTGAATGGTTTGCTTCAAAACAAAAAAAAGTTCTATTGGTAGCCACAAATTACTTGAAAAAATGAGGAGATGTGTTGCTAGTGATGGACATTACTTTGAATAAAGCACTTTTGATGTTTCTCTTGAAATTACTGTGTTTTCTTTGATTACAAAATCCGCATTATTAACCGATACACCTGGTATATTATCTCTATGGTTTCATTTGTCCCTCTCACATCTAAATATCTCCATTATTTCCCTATCACAGTGGACACTGTGATAATTGACAGTGTTAAGCAACAGAGGCCACTTATCTCCCCAGCAAAGTATCGGTAGATCATTGGCCCAGATATAGTCAGATATGCCCTGATCTCTTAGAAATATTTGCCGTGGGTATGAGAAAAGAAGTAGGGGCATATCTGCTTCTGAGTTGTCATTTTTTTCTGTAGGCCTTTAGATGGTGAGGGCCAGACTAAGGACATGTCAACAGTGTAGGTGTCAAGGGAGGGACGCTAAGGTGACCAGGGAAGAGGAAAGTCTGGATAGTGGGGTCTATATTGAGAAGGCAAAGCACTAGGAGGAACAGGGCAGGCAAGGATGGCTCATCAGGCTGGATTAGGAGGGATGTAAGGCAATAGTATGGCATTCAGAAAGCCAGATCCAGTAATTTCAGAAGGATTTACAAGCTAGGGCAGTGGCACCAATGATGGAATTATTGGGTGATATACACAGCAGCTTAAGGAAAGTAAGAACACGGCAGGCCTTTTGTGGTGTTTACAGTTCACTTGTGGGTGTGGGTGGCCTGGAACTGATTAGAAATAAATAAGTTTGTAATATGTACTCTAAGGAAAAATGAAACAGACTAAGAGAAGAAAAAGTGATAGAATGGTGGGAGGGATGCCATCATAGGAGAGAGTTGAGCGAAAGCCTCTTGAGTAAGGTGAGTTTTGAGCAGAGACCTGAAAGAAGTATGGGCGAGAGCTGTGCTGGCATCTGGGGGGAAAACATTTTAGGCAGAATGATCATAAGAATAATTGGAATAGCTGACCTCAAAGATGACCCTTGAAGACTCTTGCCTGCTGGTATCTCTGTCCCAGTGGAGTCCTCTCCACATTGATAGAGCTGACCTGTAAACCAGTAGAACGTTGTGAAAATGACAGTGTGGCCCCTCAGGTTATGTTGTAAAAGGCATTACAGATTCCTCCTCACTCACTTTGGAGGACCTGGGTTACCATGTTATGAGGACATTCAATCAATTCAATGAGGCATATATGCTTGTTAGTTGTGTGTGTATACAGCCAGGAACTGCAGCTTCCTATTAACAGCCAGTACTGACTTGCCAAACATATATGTGAGGAATCTTGGAATCAGATTCTCAAACCTTCAGAGACTGCAGCCTGTCTTATATCTTCATGCAGTCTCATGAGAGAGCCCCAGCCAGAGCCAGGCAGCTAAGCCACTCTCAGATTCCTGACCCCCAGAAACCGTGTGATAATACATGCTGATTGCTAGCTTAAGCCACTAAATTTTGGAGTAATTTGTTACACAGATAACAAGTACAGTAGTAAAAAGGATTCCACAGAATTGCTACAGATGAGCAGTTAGCATTTAGCTATCATCTAGAACTAGTCCTACCTCCGACATTAAGTATTTAATATTCCTCTTATTACTGAACCCATGAAGGAGAAAGCAAGAGGAACATGAATTTATTGAGTTTATTTTGTTGGCACAGCTATTTATATGCATTATCCAGTGTAACTTCCTACAACCCGGTGGGCTAGGTCTTACTTTTTATAGATGGGAAAATATGCAGCTTAGAATGAGTAAGTAGTTTAACATAGCAAAATGATCCTTTGAATTTAAGCCTTTGCTTAACATTTTCTGTTTTTTCTTTGTTTACTTTTTAATATATTGATTGTGGAAAATTGGGAAAATTTAGGAATATACATACAAAAAATTACCAGTAATCCACAATTTGTAGTTAACCTCTGCCAACATTTTATTTTATTTATTTTTTATTTTTATTTGTTAACATTTTAGATAGATATGTCTAGTGCCATTTTAAAGATTTTATTTTTCAATTTATAAAACTAAATTAGCACCATGACCAAGTGGGATTTATTCTGGGGATGCAAGGCTGGTACAATATCTGCAAATCAATAAACGTGATACATCACATAACTAAATTGGGAGACAAAAATTACATAATCCGATCAATTGATGCAGAAAAAGCATTTGACAAAATTAAACACCCTTTCTTGATAAAAACTCTCAGCAAAGTGGGAATAGAGGGATCATACCTCAACATAATAAAAGCCTTATATGACAAACCTATAGCCAACATCATACTCAATGGGTAAAAACTAAAAACATTTCCCCTAAGAACAAGAACAAGATAGGGATGCCCATTTTCACTACTCCTGTTTGACATAGTACTGGAAGTGCTAGACAGAGTGATCAGACAAGAAGAAAAAATAAAAGGCAGAAAAATTGGAAAAGAAGAAGTAAAACTGTCATTATTCACAGATGACATGATATTCTACATAGAAAACCCTAAATACTCCATAAAAAAACTACTAGACTTAATGAATTCGTATATGTAGCTGTATAAAAATTGACATCCAGAAATCTATGGGTTTTTTTTTTTATACACCAATAATGAACTCACAGAAAGAGAAACAAACAAAAAAAAATCCCATTTACCATTACACCAAAAAAAAAAATTAAGATACTTAGAAATAAACTTAACTAAGGAGGTAAAAGACTTGTTTGTACTCAGAAAACCACAGGACATTGAAAAAAGAGATGGAGGAAGACATAAACAAATGGAAGAATATATTGTGTTCATGGGTTGGTAGAATAAACATCATTAAAATGTCCATACTACCCAAAACAATTTATAAATTCAATGCAATCCCCATTAAAATATCAATGGCATATTTCACAGACCTAGAACAAATTCTCCAAAAATTCATATATAATAAAAAAGACCTTGAATAGCCACAGCAATCCTGAGAAAGAAGAACAAAGTAGGAGGGATCTCAATACCAGATATCAAGTTATATTACAAAGCCACTGTTCTCTAAACTGCCTGGTACTGGCACAAGAACAAACATATAGATCAATGGAACAGAACAGAGAAACCAGAAATTGACCCAAGCCATTATGCTCAATTAATATTTGTCAAAGGAGGCAAGAGCATACAATGGAGTCAAGACATTCTCTTCAATAAACGGTGTTGGGAAAATTGGTTAGATACATGCAAAAAAATGAAACTAAACCACCAACTTACAGCATACACAAAAGTAAACTCAAAATAGATAAAGGACTTAAATGTAAGGTGGGATACCATAAAACTCTTAGAAGAATCCATAGGCAGAAAAATACCAGACATATGTTGTAGCAATATCTTTACCAGTGCAGCTCCTAGGACAATGAAAACTAAGGCAAAAATAAACAAACGGGACTATATCAAAATAAAAAGCTTCCGTACAGCAAAAAAAACCATCAACAAAACAATGAGAAAACCCACTTCATGGGAGAACATATTTTCCAATGTTATCTCTAATAAGGGCTTAATCTCCAAGATTTTCAGGGAACTCATACAAATTCACAAAAGAAAGATAAACAATCCAATCAAAAAATGGGCAAAAGACTTAAACAGATACTTTTGGAAAGAGGACATAAATAAGGCTGAGAGACATATGAAAACATGCTCAAAGTCACTAATCATCTGAGAGATGCAAATCAAAATGACAATGAGGTACCATTTCACACCCGTCAGAATGGCTATCATCAACAAATCAACAAACGACAAATGCTCACAAGGATGTGGAGAAAAAGGAACCCTTCTGCACTGCTGGTGGGAATGCAAACTGGTGCGGCCACTGTGGAGAACAGTATGGAGTTTCCTCAAAAAGTTAAAAATGGAACTCCCATTTGACACAGTGATCCCACTTCTGGGAATATATCCCAAGAAACCAGAAACACCAATCAGAAAGAATATATGCATCCCTATGTTCATAGCAGCACAATTCCACCATAGCTAAGATTTGGAAACAGTCTAAGTGCCATCAGCAGATGAGTGGATTAGAAAACTGTGGTACATCTGCACAATGGAATACTATGCTGTGGTAAAAAAAGAAGGATTTTTACCATTTGCAACAGCATGGTTGGACCTGGACAGCATTATGGTAAGAAAAACAAGTCAGTCAGAGAAAGATAAATATCACATGATCTTACTTACTTGTGAAATATAATGAACAACATAAACTGATGAATGAAAATAGACCCAGAAACAGAGAAACACGGAACAGATTGTCAAACCACAGAGGGAAGCCAGGAGAGGCGCAGGAGGTAAGAAATCAACCAAATGACTTGTATGCATGCATATGAGCATAACCAATGGACATGAACACTGGGGCGGTGGAGGCTTGTCCTGGGGGTGAGAGTGGCCGGGGAGGGGTTGATGGGAGAAAAAGGAGACATATGTAATACTTTAAACAATAAAAAAATTAGATTATAGAAACTTTGAAACTGCAGGACTCACCCCTTTGCATGGTTTCACTTTCTACAATTTTGGTTATCTCTGGTTAACCACGGTCCAAAAATCTTAAATGGAAAATTCCAGAAATAAACAATTTATAACTTGTAAATTGTGCTCTGTTCTCACTAGCATGATGAAATCTCCTGCTGTCCCACTCCATCCTGCCCCAGATGGAATCATTCCTTTTTCCAGTATCCACGCAGTGCGTGCGCACCGCCCTTAGTCCCTTAGTTACTTAATAGCTGTCTCAGTCATCAGATTGGTTATCAGGGAGAGAGGAACCATATTCACATAATTTTATTACAGTATATTATTATAATTATTCTACTTTATTCTTAGTCATTACTGTTAATTTCTTAATGTGCTTTATTTACAAATTAAACTTTAACATAGGTTTGTATTTATAGGAAAAAAATCCTAACATATAGGGTGAGCCGAAAGTAGATTTACAGTTATGAGTATTCAAAACAGTTTATTCTTGTCTTATTTATTAATTATTATATCATATTCCATATAAGTAACTGCAAACATATTTTGCCCCACCCTGTATGTATATTTAGAGTTTCAAACTATCCATAGATTCAGGCATCCACTGGGGGTCGCAGTACACATCCTTTATGGATAAGGGGGGAACTGCATTATCCTCCATCCTCTAATATAGTATACTAGAAGCCCAGTGCACAAAAATTTGTGCACTTGGGGAGGGTCCCTCAGCCTGGCCTGTGCCCTTTCACAATCTGGGAATCCTTGGGGGATGTCCATCTGCTGGCTTAGGCCCACTCTGCATGCGATTGGGCCCAAGCTGGCAGTCAGACGTCCCTCTGGCAGCCCAGAAGCCCTCAGGGGATGTCCACTTGCCAGCGGGGAGCAGGCCTAAGCTGCAGTCGGACATCCTGAGCGCTGCTGAGGAGGCAGGAGAAGCTCCCACCACCAGCACTGTACTGGCAGCCATCAGCCTGGCTGAGCAGAGATCCCCCTGTGGGAGTGCACTGACCACCAGGGGCAGCTCCTTCATTGAGCGTCTGCCCCCTGGTGGTCAGTGTGTGTCATAGTGACCAGTCATTCCCAGCTGTTCTGCTGTTAAGGTTAATTTGCATATTACCTTTTTATTATATAGGATAGAGGCCTGGTGCATGGGATGGGGACAGCTGGTTTGACCTGAAGGGTGTCCCGGATCAGAGTGGGGGTCCCACTGGGGTTCCTGGCCAGCCTGGGTGAGTGGCTGATGGCTGTTTGCAGGCTGGCCACAGCCCCTTCAGGCTGTGGGTCCCTGCTGGGGTGCCTGGCCAGCCTGGGTGAGGGGCTGAAGGCCATTTTTAAGCTAGCCAAGCCTCCCAGCAGGGACCCTCACCCCATAAGGGTGAGGCCATCCTGGGTGAGGGGCTGATGGCTGTTTGCAGGCTGGCCACAGCCCTCAGCCACCCAAGCTCCCAGCGAGGCTGCCTGGAAGCAGGTATCTGGGGTTTATTTATCTTCTATAATTGAAACTTTGTTGCTTTGAGCAGAGGCCACAGCCTGTCTAGGCAGGCAGCTTCCTCCATCACCTGGACAACAAAGCCTCCTTCTTGCTCCAGCTCCATGGCTTCTATAATTGAAACTTTGTTGCCTTGAGCAGAGGCCACAGCTGGCCTAGGCAAGAAGCTTCCTCCCTCACCAGGGCAACGAAGGCTCCTGTTTGCTCTAGCTCTGTGGCTGCCGGCTGCCATCTTGGTTGGGTTGATTTGCATATAGTTGCTCTGATTGGCTGGTGGGTATGGCTTGGGATGTAGCAGAGTGACACAATTAGCATATTACTCTTTTATTAGATTAGTTATCATAAACACTTTTTATATTGTTACATATTCTTCTACAAGGTAATTTTTAATGGTTACAAGTACATCTCATTTTTTTACTATATCATAATGTATTTAATGAGACTTTATTATTGTACACCTATGCTGTTTTCACATTTTCTCTATTATAAAGGGTCATAAAGGGTCATTGAAGACAAATATTTTTTCACATCTATAATCATTAGAATAAATTTTTACAAGTAATATAATTCATAAAATTCAAATTTAATTTCCAAAAGCATTGGTAAGGTTTTAACATACATAGGCAAATTGCTTTCCAGAGCGTTTGTACCGAACCTCCTTTTATGGGGACACTCATTTCTCTGCACATTCACCAACATCAGAATTAGTATTAAAAATTTTATAATCATTGTTAGTTCTTAGATTTCTGATTAAATGTGAACTCTGTGGATGATTCACTAAAACCTCCCTGAGGAAAGTGTGGTGGAAAGCAGGTCATGTTCATTAAGAATGTTCACAAGGACCCTGGCCTATGGCTTGGTTAGCTGGAGTGCTGTCCCATCCACCAAATATTGCAGGTTGGATCCCCAGTCTGGGCCCGTACGGGAGACAACAGATTGATGTTTCTGTCACATTGATGTCTCTCTCTCTCTCTCAATCTCTCCCTAAAAAAATCAATAAACAACCTTAGGTGAGGATTAAAAAGAAGAAGAAGAAGAACGTTCACGAGGTTCATGACTCCCCAAGGACTCATAGGTAAAGGGAACATTGGTCCAGACCCTGTGCCAAGAAATAGGAGGTATTTCCTCCAACTGTTAATTCATGACAATTGAGGAAGATGTGACTTGGGAGCAGTATCACTACTCTTCTACTAAAGTATTATTACTCCCATTCCTAGTGGTGACAGTGTGAGGGATGAGGCTGTAAATATCTGATTTAATCCAATTCATTGTGAAATGACCGGGCAAGACTGTGAGGCTGTAGGGAACCAGTTCAGAGTTACACAATTGCAAGCCTGCATTAACTCAGGGTGTCAATATCTGGGTGTTATCAATTGTTGCTGTGCTGTGTGAGGCCCTGTATTAGGCCCTTCATAAGTGTTATGTCATGGGCATAATCTCCCGTCACTGATGAGGTCACTGAAGCCCCAGCTCGCTGGCGAATGAGTGAGCAGACCCGAGACTTGAATCCAATGACTCAGTGCTTGTGTTCTGCCTCCTCCTGGTTTGACACTCCTTAGGTTGTTGAAGACCTTCCCTCTGACCTGGCTGGTGCAGTGGCCCCTTGCCTTCTGTTTGCACCACACTCAGAGCCTAACACGGTGACAACAATAAAGCCACGCTGTGGTTGAGTATCCGCATGTCAGTCTCCACACGAGTTTGCACACTTCCTGACTGAGCCTGGGACTGGACGCATTTGTGTGCAGTGTCTGACGTGATAGTAGGTTTGCATTAAATGTTGCTAACAAAAAGGTAAATAGGGAGCCGGAGAGGGAGGTGAGAAAGAAGGGAAGGGATGGCTGAAGGGAGGAACAATGGACTTGCATCTGGTCTCATAATTTGCCCTGGGGTTCTGACAACCACTGTGACCTATAGCAATGAATGCTTCAGGTCCTTGCCTGTGAGAAGCAGGTGATCTGCCACTCTTCTGAATTAATCATGTGCGGAGGCGAGTAGAGGAGTCTCCAGGAGAGACAGGTGGGGAGCAATCCCATGGCTGCACAGAAGACCACCCTTCCTAGTCTGCAGTTTTGTCGTGGGTCTCAGGGGTTCCTGGCAACTCTGGGACAGTGTCAATAGCCTGAACCCTCTAGGGAGTAGTGAGCCTGCTCCAGGTGGGGTGCTCCCTGGGTGCCTCCGACCTTGATCTCTGGGGCATGCCTGACCTTCATTTCCAGTTGGAGTCACCATGGCAGACATGCGAGCTTGCCTCCATGTTCCTGATGAAAAGCCACTTGCAAAGGGCATTTCCACTTAAGAAATTGTTTTTTGTGCAGAAGCAGATTTTAACCAAATGTTCAAGGTGTCATCTTTCCAAATTTTCTCTTTTTAAAAATGGGAAAAAAGAACATTCTGCACAATGATGTGCTAGAACATTATAGCTTTGTTGTCTTTTTTTTTTTTTTTAAAGAAATGCTTGCACAACAGATTCTGCTGAAGAAGGCAGTGAGACAACATTTTTTTCTCTGGTGTGGTTTAGTATAATAGTTATTACTAATCAGAGCAATAATGAACCACACTCACTTTGAGTTATAAAAAGTAAATAACAGCCTTCATTAGATTCTGTAAGGGTGTGCTACTTTTGTAATTCCCAGAGCATACTCACAAACATGATCTCAGTGGATTTCCACAGCAGCCAGATGAGATGGGGAAGTGTTGAGGCAATTGGTCCCATTTTCAGGTGAGATGGGAAGAGGTCAGGTGTCCTGCTCAAGGTCACACGGTCTCTATCAGTGGCTGACAGAAAGGAAGAGTCTGGACCCCAACCATAATAGCCCCTCATCTTTTCCAGAGCACTTTAAACAGACACAACTGTCCCTGTGCCTGGCAATAGAATTCTAAGATTGGTTCCCTAAACATTTCTTTCTTTCTAATTCCATTAATCATGGCAAGAGTGTGGTCCCAAAGTACTCTCCCATTATGTCTAACCCTCCCAGACTTTATCATAAAATCTTGGAGGTCATGGGCTGCCAGGCCAGTGGGAGGCTTGTTTTCATGTATGAGTAGGTTTAATAGATGGCTCAACCTGAAATTTAGTGAGAAACACTACCTCCTCCATTGGCCATAGGATGGAAGGAGGCTGTTTAATGATGCAGTTAGGGGCTTGGGCTCTGAGGACAGAAAACCTAGCTTTAAATCCAGGCTCTGATTCTGATGACCTTGGGTGAAGTACCTCTCCCAACCTGTCTCCCCATGTAAAATTTGTTTGCTAACAGAACACACTGCATAGATGTTTTTGATAATTAAATGAGATTGAAAGCATTCAGCACATAGCAAGCACTCAATACATCTTAGCCATTATGATTATTAATATTATTATCACCAGGTGGGATGGAAGTTTCTCTGGAGACCCCATTAGTGTCTTTGGCCTCAGTCATGTAAGCCCCAAAGTTGGCAGAAATACTGATACCACTGTAAAATCATAAAGCCTCCTAGTATAGAACTGAGTGACACTTCCGGAACTTGGCAGCCCAGTCTTTGGTATTATATTGGTTTCTTATGGCTGCTGTGACAAATTACCACAAACTTAGTGGCTTAAAACAATGGAGATTTATTATCTTACTGTTCTGTGGGTCAGAAATCTGATGTGGGTCTCACTGAGCTAAAATCCAGGTGTCAGCAGAGCTGTACTCTTTCCTGGAGGCTCCAGGGAGAGTTGGTTTCCTAGCCTTTTCCAGCTTCTAGGGGCTCCTGCATTCCCTGGCTCCTGGCCACCTTCCTCCAGCATCAAAGCCAGCACAGCGGGTTGAGTCCTTCTCACATTGCATCACGCTGTGGCCTCTTTCGTCCCCTTCCCTCACTTCTAAGGACACTTGTGATTACACTGGGTGTATCTGAATAATTCAGGATAATTTCCCCATCTTAAGGTCAGCTTATTAGTGATTTTAATCCCATCTTCACCTTTAATTCCCTCAGTTCTGTGGATTAGGACATGGGCATTTGGGAGGGGGCATTACTCTGGCTACTGCAGACATACTCTGAGTTAAAACCTGGAAGCAGAGTCCAGCATTTGGGAGCCACTGCAAAAAGGAGAGTTTAAGGAAGGCCACTGGGCCAGGCAAATTGGCCCACAGACCAGAATTGGTGTAGTTGCTGTGTATTGCTAAGTCTCTGCTGGCCACCTCGTGCTCAGATTCCCTTTAGTCTACATGATCATGGAGAGTAGATATTATTAGCATCTTTTTACACAAGAAGCTTGAGACTTGCAGGAATTCATTCACCCAAGGTCATCCAATGGGACTAGCGTTTGGGCTTAGGCTTGACTCCCAAAGCTTATAAAGGTGTTTTGCAAAGAATGTTCTGTGCACCTGCATCAGAATCCACTGGGAGGTTTTTTAAAATGTAGGTCCCAATGTCCTACTTTAGTGAGTCTAGAATAGACCCAATAGAAAAGGACTGTGCATTTGACAAACTCCCTGGGAGAGCAGGTGATTTCGACATTCACTAAATCCCAAGTATCACCTGTCTGGAGCATACAGCCCTGTGATGGGACGGCACCACTAGGCAAACACGACCCAGAGTTCAGGCCAGGGGATTGGTAAGCAGAGGAAAAACAAGAGGATCCCATGAGTGTCTCCTGATGGATGGCCTGGGCCAGGCCAGGACTAAGAGGTAAGACTGAGACCAAGGCCTAGCACCTGGTTTTTCAGGTGCTTCCGCAAAGGAATAAGAGGTCTGGCCTGGAGTTAACACAGTGTATTTCTGACCAGCTTTTGAGGTGCCTGGAGAGAGGAGGGGTCCATATGATGTCTCTGAAAACTAAACATACTGAATGTGGAATGTCTCTTCTCTTCCCTGGTATAGATGTCGACGGGCAGGGCAATTCCCAGAACACTGCTCACTGCTGAGGAATGTGCAGGATTCTGAGACATAGGGCCTGCTCTGCCCACCACGTTTCAATCCTTTCAAACCCAGTACCTATTCCCAGAGGTCAAGCAGAGATTGCGGAGGAGGGATGGGGGCCCAAGCTGAACCATCCTTCCCTTGGAAGAGAGTCGGGGTGGCTTCATACAGAATTAACACTTCCCTTGGAGACTGGTTCTCACAAGGGGGAGGAGGCATCCTCACAGGCAGGAATATTTGCCGAAGGTGTTGATGGGGTTCTTGCAGCAATTTGAGCTTCTCATTACCTGAAGTGGATGCTGGTCCCACAGTCTCAATTGTCTCCCTGTCAAGTAGTCCCTGCTTTCTCCATTACCCTTCAAAAATCTCCATCCCTTCATTGGTCTCAAGGTCAGCCTCACACACAGGCAGTTGGGAGGTGCAGCAGTGCTAGGACCTGGGGTGCCCAGAACAGGGGTTGGTCTCATTTATGAATTCATGGCACCTCCTTCTCCCCTGGCAGTCCTGGGCTTCTCACCAGATTAATCACTCAAGCAGACAGACACAGGTAAGGGCATTATCTCCTGATGGCCTTAAAGTTCATCAGCAGCTTCTCTTATTCTGAGGCTTTTCCCATGACCTAGAATTTTTACCAGACCATCTTTGCTTCCGAGGGTTCAGTCTATGTAAGCACATGAAGCCAAAGAAAGAGGATAAGCCTTTTAAACCGGATAGCTCTCGTGCAAGTCCCAGCAGAACTGTTTGCTTGCTATGGTCTTTGGCAAGTATTTTAACCTCCCTGGGACTCATTTCGCTTGCTTGACTCACAGGGTCATTTTGGAGATTAAAATGATATAATGCATATAAAAACACATTATGAAGAGAAACATTCTGTACACATTCATTAAAGATTTATTGAGACTATTTATTGTTTATTCTATGCCAGGCCTTGAGCTAGGTACTGAGGGCACAGGCACCTAATATACAGTGCCCACTCATAATAGTCTCCTCAGTATGATTAACAATAGGCCAATGTTGGAAGGTGTGCAAGCCTGGCAGTGGTGATGAGGGTGTGGGGCCATATGAGGATCCTGGTCACGATGGTCACCTGGAAGCCAGTGTTAGAACAACCATGTTTGTTAGTGTTCTGGGGAAATCTTTGCATGTACCTGTGTCCATTCACAAGAAGGCAGTATTCTGGTTTGGGGCTCCTATGTCCTCTCTCTCCTGGCATCAAACTCCTGGGTGACCCTGGATTTTTTATCCATTCTGTTTGGAACTTCTTAACTTTGGGCATCAGTTGGGCTTTGATTCTTGGATCCTGGATATAAGGCAAATTCACACACAGTCCTTGTCTAAAATCATTTTGTGTTTCAGAAATAAGCTTTGAATTTTAGAAAAGTTATACTATCATATATTTCACATTAAGTAAAGCCTGAAGCAAGATCTGGTCAGCACCCACAAATCAAACGTGGAAGCATTTCTGCAGCAAAACATAACTATTTTCCACTAAGTGAGGTCAGTAAGACTACAGATAATCTCATGTCATCAAATGAGCTGTGATAAAACTTGATTTTTCAGAGTTTTTTTAATTTTGCAATATTTGATAGAGGACTATGGATCTATAACATCCTAGCCCTTGAACTCAGTAAATGTGTTACTATTTCCATTCAGGTCTAAAATATTTTACTATTTTTATATTTTAGTAATTTAAATTAATGTGTCCCAGTCTGGTTCTATGGAGGACACTAGTGTTGGCCTGGGTATCTCTTCTTGAGGTACAGCTTTTAGTATGTACCCGTGCACCTCCCCACAATGACATTTCCAGCCAGAAAAGGTCCACCACTTGATTTTACAAACAAGTAAATAATCAAAAAGGAGTTTGAAAAGGGACTATTCATAGCAAAATCACCTTCTTCACGTTAGACATGGATCACCATTGTAAGAGCTCTTCTAGCTTCAAATGGCATTAGTCAATCCTCATTCACTCCTTCAACCATTCATTTACTTACTCAATTACTCATTCATTTTTTCACACCTTCCAATGCTGATGAATTTCTCCCTTCATTCAATAGAAAAATCAGTTCAGCAACAAGTCTGTATCAGACCAAAGGGCCAGATCTTTGGAAAAGAAAGTCAAATAAGACATGTTCTTGCCCTCTTCCCACCTTTCAATAGCTAAATGCATTCTTTTCTTCTTTTTTTTGGTCACTTGTACTTACTTTCTCAGGTTCAATTT
Source organism: Murina feae (assembly GCA_004026665.1). Taxonomy (NCBI): domain Eukaryota; kingdom Metazoa; phylum Chordata; class Mammalia; order Chiroptera; family Vespertilionidae; genus Murina; species Murina feae. Next base: position 32,402 of record PVJC01000291.1, on the reverse strand, counting down.
TATATGTGTTCTTTTGATTTTGAGGTATGAGACTGATACCACATCAGAAGGCAGGCAGGTGGAATAGGGTAAGATTCATAGTACATTTATTGACCAGGCTGAAATCAAGAGCCAGATGGACCCATTATCAATTTGGGAAGTTCAGCTCCATTTGACTGATTTAGGTATTGAAATTATGTAAGGCAAAAGTAAATATCAAAGGGAAGAGATTGTGTGCAACCTGGGGATAAAAACTCAAACTAATCTCTTTATCTCAAGTTCTTGATAGCAGGACTAACAAGTGTATAGTAAATACCCAATAAATGTGAGTAGACTGGAAGAACAAACTAAGAAAGATGTAAATATATGGGCAAGTGAATACATCTAATCTAATAAAAGAGTAATATGCAAATTGACCCTCACTTTGTTACACCCAAGCCACGCCCACCAGCCAAGCCACGCCCACCAGCTAATCACAGCAGCTTATATGGAAATTAACCCAGCCAAGATGGTGGCCGCAGCCACGGAGCTAGAGCAAACAGGAGGCTTCCATTGCACCAGCGATGGAGTAAACTGCCTTCCTAGGCTAGCTGAGCCTCTGTTCAAGGCAACAATGTTTCAATTATAGAAGCCACGGAACTGAAGCAAACAGGAGGCTTCATTGCCTGTCTACGCCTCTGGTCAAGGCAACAAAGTTTCAATTATAGAAGATAAATAAACCCCAGAAACCTGATTCCAGCCAGCCTCACTGGGATGTTGGGTCAATGGGAGCTGTGGGCAGCCTGAAAACAGCCCTCAGCCCTTAACCCAGGCTGGCCAGGCAAGCCAGCAGGTGGATATGCCCTGAGGGGTCCCAGACTGCAAGAGGGCACAGGCTGGGCTGAGGGACCCCCACAGTGCACACATTTTTGTGCACCAGATCCCTAGTTAGTTAATAAGAGGGGAGGACAAGGAACTGTCATTGAGTGCCCACCATATGTTAAATTCTGTGGTGGTTGTATAAGTCTATTCATCAATAAAAAGAAATTCCAATTTTGGTGAGCCAATATTTCTCAATCAATAAATTATTTTTTTCTTGTGTCAGATATTTATCAAACTTCCTAAGTTTAAGATGGGTAAGTCTTTCTTTTTGCTGAAGTCATGAGGAATACTTGGAAAAAAGAGAACCTTGAAAGTGGGCCTAAAAACCATACATGTGATTTAGAAAACTTCACTATGAAGTGGCTCAGAAATAACCCCTTTTTACTTGTTTCATTTAAGTGAAAGTCTAGAATGAGGTATATAGTCAAATTATGGGTTATCAGGTTCATTGGGAGGTGGATATACCCTCTTAAGGATGGGAAAGAAGGAAAAGTTTGTCTCCTATATTCCACTTTTTGCAAGAACTAATAAATCCATCTGCCCAGATTTCCCGAGCTAGAAGCACAAATACACATCTTTGTCAGTATGTCCTGAATCTTTCTTTATTCTTCAAAGTTAAAATTCTTCTTTATTTTCTCTATTATCTTTGGTGGATTGATGTCTAACTTAAAAATATTAAATTTTCAGCATTTAAATATATACATATTTATCCCAAGTGCACACATTATTTAATTTCTTAGCCTAAATCCTTTATTTTCTTATAAAATAGAAACTTATTTTGACTGGGCTTTTATCCTCCTCCATGATGCTGATTCCTTCTTCACAGTTAATGGTGGGAGCAGAACAAATCCTCCTTCATAGTAAGGAAACAATTGTTGGAAAGAGATGATGAAGAGGCAGCCCCACAGAATTCTCATTCCTTAAACACTCCACCCCCAGCATCTGGCTCTGTCCACACTTCTAGACTTCGTGTGTTGGCAAGAACAGTGTGTCAGACTAATAAGCACTATTTTCCACTTCTTCCTTTTCTGGAGCTTCCTGGTGCTGTCAGCTCCCATGCGCTCTGGGAAGTCTTGTGATAAAAGGGTGGCTGCTATGATTATCTAAGAACATACAACGTGTTAATAAATAAACATTTTACTTAACATTTTATAGTGTGTTTTTACTGTGGTTGCTGTTTATACCAGTCACTGACAGATATTAAACATGAAGTTGGATTATAATTCTGAAAAGGCATTTCTGAAATTGCATTTTGGTTCCTGTACACATGAAAGAGCTATTGAGCATTAACGTGTCTTTATGGATTAGTGTTTGAACACCAAGAAGGAATGGAAGCTGGCCATGACCTGGCAGAGGGGACAGCTAATACTAGTACTTGGAGTTGTGCTGGATTCCCCAACTGTCATAGTCCACAGAAGGGGTGCAAAAAAGAAAGAGAAGTGTCTTAAGAGAAAATAGAGAAGTTGGAGGCAGAGGGTTGGAGACCACGTCTGTTGGAGAAAATCCAGCTCACCTCAGGCAGATCCTACTTTGAAGTATTTGTGACTCTAGTGTCCCAGACCCAGATTGCTCCTCCCTTTACAGTCCTCTCACAAAAGATGCTTGACTCCTGCCTTCAGATACAGCTCTTCCTGAGCCCTGGAAACAAACCTGTTCATTGTCAGTGTGATTTGAGGAACTAGCTAATCAGCATGGAGCTTGGCATCAGTAGGGTGCAGTTCCATTAGCTGAAGCCTAATGGGTTCTGGCCTTGAGCACTTACTGAGTAAATAATTATTTAGTTCCCATTATTATCCCACCCACTATTCTAGGTCTTAGGGACCCAGTAGAACATTCATGCATCCTCTCCATAAAGCTTACAGCCCACACAGGGAGGTGGCAGGAAGTGGATCACAGTGGTTGTACTCTGTGCAGCACAACAGAAGCCCAATAAGGCATGGTGTGTGCAGAACAGGAGGTTTGGGAAGGGGTCCCTAAGGAACTGCATTTCATGCCCAATCTCAATGACAAGTGGTGATTACCCAGGTGAAGGGTAGGGGAAAGTGCACCAGGAGAAGAAAATGGCAGGTGTGGGAAGACCCAGAGGAGGAAAACAGTGAGTAGGGGTGAGAATAGTGTAAATGAGGCTGGATCCTATGACCCAGCCATACTCCTCCTAGGTATATACCTCTCAAGAAAACATACATTCGTACATAAAAAACGTGGACTTGAAGGTTCATAACGTCAGTGTTGGTAATATTCCCAAACCGGAAACTACCTAAATGTCTACTAACAGAAGAATGGATACATGAATTATGGTACATTTGCACTGGAAAACTATTCATCTGTGAGAATGAGTGAACCATAGCTACACACCACAATGTGGTGCAGTCTTCCAAACATAAGGTTTGGTGAGAGAAATCAAGCACAAGCAAGTACACTATGATTACACTTATAGGAGATGCAAAAGCTTTGGAGGGTAAATCACTAGAAGGCTGTATGGGGGGCATCTAGGGTGCTGGCAATATTCTGTTTCTTGATCCAGGTGCTGGTTGCATGGGTGTGTTCAGTTTGGGAAAATTCATTAAGCTATACATTTATAGTTTATGACATTTAATATGTGTATGTTATCTACTCTAATAAAAGAGTAATATGGAAATTAACCGTCTCTCTGGGACACCCAAGCCACGCCCACCAGCCAAGCCATGCCCACCAACCAATTAGAGTGGCTGTATGCAAATTAACTCAGCCAAGATGGAGGCCAGCAGCCATGGAGTGAGCAGCAGTGGGTGTGGTGAGGGCAGCGGCAGGGGTGGGGTGGGCGGTGGCGGGGGGGTGCAGCCCGTCGGGGTGAAGCATGAACCTATGTGACTTGGACAAGGTCCCTGAGACCCTGGGGTTCTTCGAGCTGCTGGGGCCAGACTGAGGCAGGTGTCTTGCTCCCCGTGGAGCCTCTGGATGGGTTCCCCATCTACAGCCCTTCGGGGGCCCCGAGCTGGAGCCTGGGCTCTTTGAGCCACTGGTGGTGATGGTGGGAAGCCTACCATACCCCGAGCCCTGGAGTGCCCCGGCTGTCCCACTACCAAGAAGCCGTCCCTGGCTGTAAGAGGGCACAAGCCGGGCTGAGGGACCCCCACCCCCCAAACCGAGTGCACAAATTTGTGTGCACTGGGTCCCTAGTATATAAATAAAAGTTAAAAAATGAGGCTAGCAGGCAGGCAGGGACCTTATAGCTTATCTTGTTTTTGAGATTCAACCTGCTTGTGCCTCTCCCCCAGGCAATACACGCATTACCTGACTACATGCAGGTTGCCCCTGTCTGCTGCTATGTTCTGTTTCTCCCTGTCCAGCTCCATCCTGCCCAGGTCACATGCTTGGATGCTGGCCAGCAGACACTCCCTACTGTCTGTCCCTCTCTACAATTCCTTGAATTACTCCACTTCCTGTCAATCCTGGGTATTACTCCCTGCCCTTGAGTTTTAATGCACACTATCGTTGGGACATGAAGGGAAAATATGTTTCCTTCTTCTTTATTTGATGTAATGCCTAAGATGTCACAGATGATCTCTTACTCTGTCTTACTCAAAGTAATTGCCTCTCTCTCTGTACCCAGAGCCCTTGCTTAAGGCTTTTTGTTAAATGATAAAACAATAAGCCCATATTATTTGAGCGACTTTTAGATGGTTTTTCTGTTACTTGCAGACATTCTCACACAGGTATGCAGTTCTGCATGGAAATAGCATCCACTTCCCCTTCAGTCCTTCGTTTCCTTGTACGAGGGGTGGTAAATAGTTTTCTGAGCAAGCAGATGATCCCAGGCAGGGAGGCAAGAGACCCGAGGTCTAATACTCTGTGTAGCATAATGTCAAACCTTTCTATTAAAACAAATAAACAAGCAAGAAATGCAAATAAACAAATGAGTGAATGAAGAGATAAAAATATAATTAGGTAATCATGGGCAGGTTATCTGGACTCTGAGGGCTTCAGTTTTCTTACATTGAACTTTGAGGGTAATGCCAATTCAGTATTTCAATCACTTGCTTTCTATTGTCTTGATTTTTTGGTACATAGTCATAGGCCTCAAAATGACATTCCAGTAAACTACGGACTGCACATCCAATGGTGGTCTCAAAATATTATAATGGAGCTGAATTTCCTGTAAGAATGGAAGGATACATGGCTCAGGAGGAATTGTTTTTCTCTGGTAGGAGCAGTATCTGTGTGGGTTGGCAAGAGAACCCCTTTCACCCACAGCACCTCACTTCTGAGTGCACAGATGACAACCCAACCAGTCAGCAATGACCTGTTTCAGCACCCAGCAGCTTATCCCCTGGCACTACATAGCCAGGGGGTGCCGCAGCCTCCTACGTCCAGCTTGATGTTCCCCAGAGAACACTGCTGTAGTATCTTCGTTGAGGACTCTGTACAAAGACAAAGGTCTACCTTAACAAGTATTAAGTGCCACTGCCACTTCAGTAAGTGCTTTCTGAGACAGTGTGGGGCCAGCCTGTCCCTTTACTTTGGAAATATTTCACAGTTTAATGATCAAAATATTGAGTCCTCCACTCCATGTTAAACTCTCTCTCTCTCTTTTTTTTTTTACAAATAACAAAAAATGCCATAATCTGACCACATGAAATAACCCAAACCACATTGCCATGACAATCCCTGATGATCCTTTATCTCTTCAACTTGATTTCTCATTCCTACTGATTCTCAGGCTATGGTTCACTCTTTTCTGACTGTCACTATCATGGTGACCTACACCTTATCTAACCAGTTTCTCCTCCATATTTCCAATCAGTCCAGCCCACATGTTCAAGGAATAACTTTGACAGCTTCAATGTTCTATTCCTAACTCTATTGAAAGAAAGTGGGGGGAAGGCTTGTGGGACAGTGTTTTGAAGTCTACATTAGTGTACAGTGATGTCCTAGGCCTTCATAGTCACTCACTACTCACTCATGACTCATTGTGTGCCATTTTAACTACTTTCATACCAGATTCCTGCTGTAACCTTTCTGTGTTTAGATATGTTAAATATACAAATAGTTACCCTTGTGTCACAATTTCACAATTGCTTACAGTATTTAGTATAGTAACATGCGGTACAGATAGCCTAGGAGCAATTAGGCTAAACTAGCTGATTTTCAAAATTTTTCATCTCATGGCACACATAAACTAATTACTAAAATTTTGTGGCACATAAAAAAATATATTTTTTGCCCATCTGACAAAAAAAAAGAGAAATAACTTTTTAACAGGTCAAAAATCTCTTCATTACCCTGTATTATATAACCCATATCTATTTTTTTATTGTTGACATTATTACAGATGTCTCCCATTCTTCCCCCTTTTTCCCACCTCCACCCAGCCCTTGCTCCCCCACCCCTGGCTTTACCACATTGTTGTTTGTGTCCATAGGCTATGCATACATGCATATATGTTCTTTGGCTAAACTCTTCCAGTCCCTTCCATCCCCCTTGCCTCTGAGACCTGCCAGCCAGTTCCATGTATCCATGCCTCTGGTCCTATTTTGTTTGTCAGTTTATTTTGTTCATTAGATTCCATATATAAGTGAGATCATATGGTATTTTCTTTCTCTGACTGGCTTATTTTACTTAGCATAATGCTCTCCATGTCCATCCATGCTGTTGCAAATGGTAAGAGGATCTTTTTTTTTTTTTTTACAGCCACATAGTATTCCATTGTGTAAATGTATCACAGCTTTTTTTGTCTACTCATCTACTGATGGGCATTTGGGCTGTTTCCTAATCTTGCCTATTGTAAATAATGCTGCTATGAATATAGGAGTACATATATTCTTTCTGATTGGTGTTTTGAGATTCTTAAGATATATTCCCAGAAGTGGGATTGCTGGGTCAAACAGTAAGTTTTTGAGGGAACTCCATACTGTTTTTCATAGTGGATGTACCAGCCTGCATTTCCACCAGCAGTGTTCCAGGGTTCCCTTTTCTCCACATCCTCGCCAGGACTTGTTTGTTAATTTATTGATGGTAACCATTCTGGCAGTTGTGGAATGATATCTTATTGTTGTTTCAATTAGCATTTTCTGATGATAGTGACCTTGCACATTTTTTCATATGTCTATTTGCCATCTGTATGTCCTTTTTGGAGAAGTGTCTACTCAGGTCTTTTGCCCATTTTTTTTATTGGCTTATGTGTCTTCCTAGTGTTGAGTTGTATAAGTTCTTTATACATTTTGGATATTAACCCTTTAACAGATGTATTATAGGCAAATATGTTCTCCCATACAATGGGTTCCCTTTTCATTTTGTTGATGGTTTCTTTTGCTGTGCAAAACTTTTTAGTTTGATATAGTTCCACTGTTTACTAGTATGTTTTCCTTTGTTTCATTGCTCTAAGGAGATGTATCAGCAAAAATATTGCTAAGGGAAATGTTTGAGATTTTACCGCCTATATCTTCTTCTAGGTTTTTTATGGTTTCATGACTTACATTTAAGCATTTTACTAATTTTGAGTTTATTCTTGCATATTATATCCGTTGGTAGTCTACTTTCACATTTTTGCATGTACCTGTCCAGTTTTCTAATACCATTTATTAAAGAGACTGTTTTTACTCCATTGTATGCTCTTTCCTCCTTTGTAAAATATTAATTTATCATAAAAGTATAAGTTTTATTCATTCACACCAGACAGCTATTGTTGTAAGGGAAAAGAGGTTAGTGCCACTGACTAAATAGTCATGTATTGCATGTTTTAAAAATTGTGGGACATGGTTTAAAGTCACTGGGCTAGACCACATAGCCCAGATGTGTAGTAGGTTGCACTATCTAGGTTTGTATAAGTGCACTCTGATGTTTACACAATGATGACATTGTCTAACAGTGCATTTCTCAAAACATACCCCATCATTAAGCAATGCATGACTGTATAAACATGTCACTTGGACTTCACTATGTATTTTGTATTTAAATTGATTCCATTTTTCAAACAAATTTATTTCATAAAAAACCATCATTACTCTAAGTTAAAAATAAGAATTATTTTAAAGATGGTAACTATATAAAAATAGGTAACTGTAAAAGTAAATACAATGTAAATAAAACAATGTTAATATGATCCTGTAGAGTGTGAAAACCATAAGGAGAATTAGCGAGTGCTACAGACCCCCTTGATGTAATCAAATGTTAAAGAGTATTCAAAAGAGACTCACTTTCTCACTGTGCAAGCCAATGCTATTTCATGCCTTGTCTGCATACCATCTATGAGCATCCTGCAAAGGCCTGAGGAGACACTGTCCTACTCTTTGGAAATGCTGGCCCAGGGATCCCTTTAGGACCTGGTTTGAAAGAGGTAGAGAGTGGACAAATGGTGAATAAGGCTTGTAGGAGTCACTTCCTTCGGCAAAGAGAAATATGTGAAACAAAGACTTTGCTTTGCAAGTGCCAACTGGTGCCTTGTCCCAGCATTCCTACTTTCCTTTCCCTTATTATTTTAATGGAAGCAGCAACACTAAAGTGTCCACATCATGAGGATGAAGAAAGAAAGGGATTAAGTGCCTGTGAATCCCACCATACCGCCTGCCAACCTTGCCTGGCCTGGCTCTCCTCTCACCCTCCATGCCTGTCTCCATCAAGACACAGTAAGAGCCCAGAGGTCCTCTGGGTGTCAAGGCAGCTTCCTGTAGCCTCTTTCTGTTCCCAAATCAAAACCAGACCCCTCAGGTCTTTGTATTTGAGTTTTAACTAGATGATGGGATCTTTTGGGGGGTACTGTGCCCAGTGTGTATAGAAGTGAGTTGTGAATGATGAATGCCATAGATCATCTTATTTGTGAATGGCACCTTAATATGCTGAAAGTAATATAAAGTCATATATCTTTCCACATGAATATATCCAGGTCCTGAAACAGCTTAATGGACTCCCCTCCCCTTCAGTTATTGTTGAGGTTCATCATATACAGTTCACCAAAAGACATTATGGCTTTTGACCAAAACCAAAATTTCCTGTCTCTGATATCCTGTAATTTCAAAGTTATTTCCCTTCTGTCCTGTAACTTGCAAACCCCAACCCCAAAGTGAAAGAAGCCCTATATTTTGGCCTCTTCCATAGCCCTATAATAAATAATTAATATCCTACAGTTTTATGCGGTCACTTTGCCCTCAGCAATGATTGCAAGACATTGCACATTCCATGGACTTCTGTGGATGCTCCTTTAGTTCTCAAGGAAGCTAACATTGTCAGTCATTTTAAATTTTAATTAAGATGTTCAGAAAGAATAAAAAGTCTATAAAAGATTCTGGGTAGTTTATGACTAATATTTCCTGAAGCAGGTACTTATTTTACCTATTAACCGGGACATCTATGAGCTTGCTTCTTTAACCCACATAGCTCTCTTGCTGCCCACTCAGCTTTACATGCTTTCCAGTTACTTAAGTCATATTAGAAAACCATGTCTACTTTATTCTTTAAAGTTTTATTCTTGCTTCTGTCTCCCTAAAACTTCTAGAATGTGAGAGAGGATGTCTGTTTCTTTTCTCTTCCTTTCAGTCATTGTCTAAGTCAGCCTTTCAAGATATCTTTTAAAAAAGACTTGTCCTAGGACATCCTAATGCCAAAATACTTTGCAAAATATCCCACTCTTGGAGATTCCCAATGCATACCAGCCTATTAAAGGCTCTGAGAATCATAGAGAGTTAAGAAAACTGTGTAAAATTTTGTAAGTAGATTTTGCCAAGCTCATATTGCCCCCTAAATGGTAGGTTTGGCACAAGTGTTTAAGTTATTTTTAGGATTGAACTTAGATAGAGGACTTGTGTCTAAAGAAAGTGTGGTCATTTTAAAATATGACCTCAAATTTTTGACACTTCCTCCTTCAAGAGTTGGACATCTATGTCCACTCCCCTTGAATCTGGGTGGGATTGTGACAGCCTTAAAGATTGTGTCCATACAGAGACTACAGTGATGATGAGCTAGAAGCCCAGCTGTCCAGTCATCCCCTCCAAGGTGCCAGCATGTAAGCGACTTCATCTCGGACCCTTCAGACCCAGCTTATCAAGGGACCTCAGTTGATGGCATTGGAATAGAAGGATTATCTAGCTAAGATCTGCTTGAATCTTAAATTCCTAACCCACAAATTCATGAGACATATTAAAATAGTTCTTTAACCCTCTAGGTTTTGGATTAGTTTGTTACATAGCAATAGGTAACCAGGACAGGGATAGTTGAGTTCCTAGGTATGGGAGAAAAACTTGTGTACCTTCTTTGAGATATTTTAAAGCTAGAATGGCCAGAGCCCATTAGGGAAATCTTAGAGGAGGGAACACCTAGGGATCAGCATTTTAATTAGGTATAATAAATATAGCTATTGGTTTAGTATTAAGCAAAAGTGTGATCAGAACAAGAGCAAGTTGGAAGCAAGAACATATTTCGGGTGTCATATCTTACAGGATGTACTGCTTAATATATGGATGTTCTAGGCTGACACAGAAAAACCAACTTTACTCATGGACCTAATCTTCTAATGCAAACATCAAGGAGTCAACCAGACCCTCCTACCACAAGGGTCTGATGCTCTGTTAGAGACATAATCATGGGTTGGATAAAACAGAGAAGAATCAATTTGCCTATGGGGAGAAAAGCAGTAGGAAATTCATGGCTTAAAGGGTCAAAGGAGCTTTGCTTGATATCCAGTCAATTCTCAAACTGCTGTATTTGAAAGTGAGTCATATTACCCTATCTCCCCCCTAAAGCTCAATTATTAGCACTATGGAAAGAGTGCAACATTATAGCAAATTGAGAAGAGATCATAAAACCCCAGGTACTTGATTCATTCTGTTTAAGGTTTTATATTCAGTGTACTCAGGACCACCCAATGGCATTCTAATGATCCACTGGTTACCTCATTTTTACCTTGAACTAATCTTCCAGTTTCTCCATCTAAGTTCTTCCCGTTGTACATGTGACATCAAAGATGTATTCACCAGGAATAAACTCCTTACTTGGCAAGTTCTAATATCTTCCCACTTACTGTACTCCCAGGTTGCACTCCAACTGAGTCTAAACATAAATCATTTGATTCTAAACTTTGATGTGAAGTTAAAGATGTGGAAGAAGAGAGAGAATATGCCACTCCCTCACAGTCCTCACAGGCTCACATTAAATTGGTTGATGCTGATGTGCAAATGCTCCCTAACCCCATTAGTCATTAGAACTTGACAATGCCACCTCCTAAATATATCATTAATCCAACACATTCTTTCAGTCACCGCTCTAGCTCAGACAGTCAACATCTTCTTCTTATATAACACTTGCTTTCTGACTAATCTTCCTTCTTCCAATGTCTCCCCAATGATTGCCTGAGGGTTTTTTCTAAGGCAGAAATCAAACACACCACTCTTCTGAATAAAATTCTTCTTACTGTGTACAGGATAGAGTCTAAATTCTATAGTATTACTATTATTAGTCATAGTCCAATGAAGTAAAGAGCAACTATTCTAGGTTTTCAAATAGATGGGACTCAATAGAAGACATTGGTAACACAGCTAGCTAATGGAAGAGCTAAGAAACCAAACAGAGGGTGGATGCTAAGGCAATTCAGACATTTACAAGAAGTAAGTGGAAGTTACAAATGGAAGTTGAGGTCATTGAGGAGGGAGGCTCTTGCAGGATTTTTAGGAATTGAAATAATTGAGCTGATGCTGGGAGAGGTCATTGAATGTAGAGCATGGTAATAATACTCTGGATTATGTCCTGCTTCCACCTTCCTATTTTCTACCTATGTCTTGCATTACGTAAACTTTCCAAAAAATCCAATTGGTAAAAGGCCTTACTTTGTAGTTCCCAGCAGAGCTGAGGAGAGATGGAAATAAAACTGAAAGCAAAGAGGAAAATAACTAGCACAATAACTTATAAGATTTTTGTGGTTTAAACCTACTTACATCGCTTCACCAATTTCACAACCTTTCCTCTTTCTCCAGCAATATTGAACTACTCAATATGATTCTCTTTCACTGTAGGTGAATTGAAACATCCTATTTTTCCACTTATAATGTCATCCCTTGGTCTGATTAGAGAACTTATATTTATCCTTCAAAACTCACTATTTTCTGTGTTAAATTTTTCCTTAGACCTCTCAGTGATATAGTTGATCCCTCCTTTATGTGTTCTACTCTTGCACCCATTTCTTTATTATAATACTAGAGGCTTGGTACACAAAAATTTGTGCACTTGGGGGCGGGGGTGGTGGTCCCTCACCCCAGCCTGTGCCCTCTCACAGTCTGGGAACCCTCGGGGGATGTCCATCTGCTGGCTTAGGCCCACTCCGCATGTGATTGGGCCTAAGCTGGCAGTCAGACGTCTCTCTGGCAGCCCAGGAGCCCTCAGGGGATGTCCACTTGCCAGCGGGGAGAAGGCCTAAGCTTCAGTCGGCTGAGGAGGCAGGAGTCGCTCCCACCACCACCACTGTGCTGGCAGCCATCAGCCTGGCTGTGGCTGAGCAGAGCTCCCCCTGTGGGAGCACATTGACCATCAGGGGCAGCTGCTGCATTGAGCGTCTGCCCCCTGGTGGTCAGTGTGTGTCATAGTGACCAGTCATTCCCAGTCATTCTGCTGTTAGGGTCAATTTGCATATTACCCTTTTATTATATAGGATAGAGTCCTGGTGCACAGGTGGGGGCCAGCTGGTTTGCCCTGCAGGGTGTCCCAAATCAGGGTGGTGGTCCCGTTGGGGTTCCTGGCCAGCCTGGGTGAGGTGCTGAGGGTCATTTTTAGGCTGGCCAAGCCCCCTATCAGGGACCCTTCACCCCAAGAGGGTGGGGCCATCCTGGGTGAGGGGCTGATGGCTGTTTGCAGGCTGGCCACAGCCCCCAGACACCCAAGCTCCCAGTGAGCCTGGCTGGAAGCAGGTATCTGGGGTTTATTCATCTTCTATAATTGAAACTTTGTTGTCTTGAGCACAGGTCGCGACTGGCTTAGGCAGGTAGCTTCTTCCATTGCCAGGGCAATGAAGCCTCCTGTTTGCTCTAGCTCTGTGGCTGCCGGCCGCCATCTTGGTTGGGTTAATTTGCATATAGTCGCTCTGATTGACTGGTGGGCATGGCTTGGGGTGTAGTGGAGTGACACCAATTAGCATATTACTCTTTTATTAGATTAGATTCATCACATTGTATTATAAGTGAGGCAGAAAACTCTTATTTTTATTTGTCCAACTTTTTCTCTCTTACCATTTGAAGGCCACTGTTTTGCTTTTAGGAGCCTCCTGTCCTAGTTCATATGATGCTAGAGGGACCTTCAATCATGTGGATTTATCTCTGTTTTTGATATATGACCTTGATTAGATAGATAACTGGAATACTTCATCTCTAATGATTCCACTGGGATGGAAACCGAGTAAAGGACAGAGGCTCAATCCTTAACCATCAGCTCAATGCAAGTGAGAGCTTTTGTATTTTCTTCTGCACCTTTTGGAAAACACCTGCTTGAGAATTAAATCAAAATAGAACAGAGCTGGACCAAGTGATAAAAAGTGATTCTTGACATTATGTGGGCTCTTGGACTTAAGTGCATGAGATTTAAGTGTACTTTCAAAAAATGCTCCTTGGCTTGCATTTTGTGTGTGTGTGTGTGTGTGTGTGTGTGTGTGTGTGTGTGTGTGTACATGTATTATACTAAGTGATCTATTTGGTTTTTTTTCCACTCTCTTTTCATACTTCTTGTGCTATTTGAGAAGGTTAATATTTCTTGTTTTTCTCATTAATTTTCAGTGAGTATCTTTATGCAATACCTTTAATACCATATTTATTAGATACTATTAGTGTCATATTATGATCAGTATTGAAATGACTTATTCCCTCTGTCTTTCTACCCTAACAAATATTGTACTCCCAGTTAATATCTATAAGACAATTAGCAAACTTATTTTACTGTCTGTATATTCCTCCAATGTTTTTGTTTTATTTTAAAGGTAATTGTAATAGTTTTTCTTATCAACCAGTTTCAAATATATTAGCGATCAATCACTATTTTTTAAAAACTTTACAAACTATAGTCAAATATATGGGCCATATATGAGTACTAACACTGTGTTCATCACTTTCAATTGGAAAGTGTCTCCCCTTAAAAATAGAATAAAGACTCACCTTCTAGGTGGCCCTGTGTTATTGAAGAAATACATTCCTGGGGGCATCTGTGGAAAAGTGTGTGCCCCATCACACAATTCTAGGCGCAAACTTTCAGAGGAGCTTCAAAACGCATTAGCATTCCCCACACTTAGAGGATGGGTGAGGAGAATTTACCTCTTTCAGAGTTCCATTTTGGCTGGTTTGAGCAACCCTCAGCCTCAAGGGCAAGTCTAGAGGACAGGTTTGATTTGTTTGTTAGACAGGCTGATCTCTTCTTTCCAGCAAGCCATTAGGGAGGCCCCCCTTTCCTCCTCCCCATTTGGGTTGTCTCCAATGTGAGACAGAATGAAGTGGGCAAATCTCACTATTGACTCCTTCTTTCTGAGCAGCTCTGGCTTAATAAGTGTCTCCATGACCTGGTTCACAGCACCACTGGGCCTCACGCTGCAGGATAATCCAAATTCTGCCCCACCATGGAGTGCACACATGTTCAGGCTTCAGTACCCTCCTCAGTCCCTCCTCAGTGACTGTTCACCATTTAGGCATGACTCCTCCCTCTTGCTTTCTCCTTCTGTTCTCTCCCCAGCCTTTCTATTTCCTCCTGGCTATTTCTGTTTCCTCTCTCTGGCCCATCAGTGGCCTAGAGAAATAATAAATGACGTTTAGCCACTCTCCTGCCAGCAATTTGCATGCTCTACGTCAAGGCTTCAAGTTGCTCAGAGCCAAGCTGCAGAGGCCTGGAAACAGTGTGAGCCTGGATTGAAGTCCTGGCGCAGTCCCAGAGCAGGTGGGAAGTCTTTGTAGATGTGGTTTACCAAGTCTGTTCACAAGAGTTGTGCTTCAATCATGCCTGTCTCTAAATCCAACCAGATCTATCTGTAAATTGCAAAATCTTGCATAATTTGAACAAATGTACATCAGATAGAGTCAGTTTGAGAGAAAAAACTCATTGTTCAAGAAAGAAGGGCAAAAGATATTGCCAGTATTATTAGCTACTTTTATAAAGTCCCTAAAAGGCCTTACCCATCACACCTGGCACCAGCAAACACCCTGCCATCCACCGTCCCATAGTGGGAATATTTGGGACGGCTCTTTTCCTCTTGGACTCATTTTAATTACATTCTGGCAGCAGTTAGATAAATTCTATCTGTCGTTTGAGCCCCAGCATCCCCTGAGACAACTACTTATAATTGAAGAAAGAACAGAAATCAAAACTTGACTCAGGCAGTTTGGGTTCAAGTGCTTTGTCAATTTACTTGGTGATTCCTCGGAGGAGCAGGAGGATCCAGCTACCTAGGAGTGAAAAATAAGAAGGAGAGGTCCTTACAATGGGGCCTCTGCTTTACACTAAATAAAAATGAACAGTCAACCTTTGAGACAGGGCTTTGAAACACAAAAGGTCAAATTAAATAACCCAGGATCCATGTGCAGCCTTCGGGTGAGCATGCAGCCTGGAGTCCATGGTGCACATGGCTTTGTGGGGCTTTGTCTGTATCGGGCACAAGTGCACTTAGTTAATGGCTTCTGGGCTCTGGGTGTAATCGCCACACAGGCAGGACCCTGCCATGGCTGCAGCCTTCATGCAAGAATTTGTGTTTCTCAAAGCTCCAGGACCCACCATTAGTGTTTTCACTTTATACTCTCTCCATCTCAGGGCTCATCTGGCCACCTGACTTGAAATGCTACCTCAGTGTGAACAGACTTTCAGAGTTAAATGTTGCATCTCTGACTATCTGTGGAGCACTGATGCTGAGCCCACATCAGCTGTCTTCTACATTTCCACTGTCCCAGTTACCCAAGCAATAACTCCCATCACCACCAAAAACTACCTTTCCTCTCAACTCTCTTTTGTAAATGGTGACTTTAAGGAGAAGAAACTCTCACATTAAAAAGTAACCCTAAGCCCGGCTAGTGTGGTTCAGTGGTTGAGTGTCAACCCATGAACCAACAGGTCCCTGGCTCAATTTCTGGTAAGGCACATGCCCAGGTTGCACACTCAACCCCCAATAGTGGGCATGCAGAAAGCAGCTGATCAATGATTTTCATCATTGATGTTTCTATCTCTCTCTCTCCCTCTCCCTTCCTCTCTGAAATTAAAAGTGTGTGTATATATATATTTAAAAGTAGCCCTAAATATTCCATTGCCGTGCAAAACAAAAGAATTGAAGTCTCTTACTTCAGTAAGTGTCCGACAGCCTTTGCAACATGCAAGTGGTCCCTATGTTACAGCTATAACTATTTTGCCTGTTTTATCCTGTTTTAGATTGTGTGAGCTCCTTCAGTGCAGGGACTGTGTTGTTTATATTTGTGTGGCCACAGAACACCAAACTGATTTTGTAGTAGATGCTTAGTAAATATTTGATTAAAGAATAAGTAAGAGAATGAAAGAGGATGAAGGTAGGTAAAAAAGGGCATGGGGAGATGAATGATGATGGAGACTTGACTTGGGGTAGTAAACATACAATACAATATACAGATGATGTGTTATAGAATTGTACACTCGAAACCTATATAATTCAATAAAAAAGGAAACCTAATGCTAGTAATATTTGATCAATAGTGTTTTAATTACTGTTTTCCTAAATTAAAAAATGGGGCATCATCAGCAAATAATAAAATGCCTAGAGAGAGAAAAATAAATAAATAAATAAATACGAGAATGAACAAATGGGCAGGCAAGACATTCTCTTAAGGGAACCTCAGCTTTGCGTTCCATGGCCTTTAAAGATGATAGTGGGTCTTGTGGCATTTCAGATGCATGCCTCCTCTGAAATTATGTTCTTTATATTTTTGAAAAGTTTAGTGTATAGCTTGTAAGTGGTATCTAATGCTGTTAGCTACATTTAAGTGGTGAGATGGTTAGCATTTGAGTCTCAGTGGTTTTGAAAATAAAACAAAAATAATGATGCCCCTTCCCCCCCCCATTCAAATGACAGAAAAATGAGGCAATCTCTTGGAAAATGCACAATCCTGCAGAGTCTCTAGGTTGGGGTAGGATAAAAAAGCATTAGCATTTTAAAATATGATCCGTATTATTGAACTACAAGTACTAACTTTGTGGGAAGTGTTTATGAGTCTAATCTGGAAAGCAGTGCAATTCCACTAGAAGATTTTCTTCTTGGATATGCGATTCATCTATATCTTTAAGAATTCTGAATTCAAAATTACAGAATAAATTTTTATATTTGTTTCTTTCATAAGGAAATGCATAAAACTTCCTGGGTGGAATAAAGAAGCCAGTATTCCTCATAGGAAGGGGCAGGATAGGAAACTCTACTAATGAGGTGAGACTAGCTAATCTCTACCATTTTTTTCACCTCAAATTTTTTTGCGTAGAATGTGAGTTAATGGTCAACCTGTGCTAAGGAATCTGGTAATAGAAATGAACTAACTTTACATAATTCCAAGTGACTAGGAGTACTGAACATCATGTTTAATTGACTTAAACCACTCAAGTGAAAAGCAATTTACTTAGAATAGAATCCATACATCTCACTAAAGACTGCAAAGTCTCACATCATGTTCTCACCAGTTTTCTCCATCTCATCTCCTACCACTCCCTCCATTATTCTCTGTATTCTATTCAGATCAGTTCTCAGTTAATTCTTTGAAAATATCAAGTCCATGTCTCCCTTCACTTATGTAATTTTCAGTTCTTAGTTTCCTATGCCTGGAATATTCTCCTACATCTTTTCATAGCTTAATTCTCAAGTCATTTTCAGTTATTGGACTATGCTTTACTTTCTCTTATAGCTTCTTTCACTGATTAAAGTTCAGGTATATATTACTATGTATCTCCTATTTGTTTAATTTACTTATCTATGTGCTTATTGTCTGTCTCTCTATTAGATTATAAAATCCTCAAAAAGAATAGGCCTTACCAGAAGAAATCCTGGCACAAAGTAGGCTTTGCAAATGTAGGCAACCATAGAAGAACATAAACTTCCAACCTGGCAGTAAGAAATAGCTAGATAATCCACAAAATCAAACTTTCCTTGAGCCCATCACAGACTGAGGTCACAAGACAACAAACAAAGTTCTAAAATGTGATAAATCTATTAAAAGGAAGATGAGACATATAAAATGAGCTTGATAGAGCATGTAAGAAAAAGATGGTCTTCATTATTTCAATTAATTCTTAAAGGCCAAGAGTGGGTTAGTGTGACAATTTAGAAGAACTGAAAGCTCCAGACTCAAGAGTAATCTGTAAAGACTTGTAAACAATGGTTTATAAGCCTCCATATAGCATAGATTGGGGCCAGACCAAGAGAATAAGAGGACCTTTCTCTATTGTGCAGGCATGTAGGAAACCATTGATAGCTGTATGGTGGGAAGACAGGCATGAAACACTATGCACTTCCCTGAAATCCTTTTTCATATGAAACAAAACTTAAACCATGGAAGGAGAGGTGGAAATTTTTTTGCCCAGGGCTCAGGCAAAATCCATCACTTCTGAAAAATAGTGTGGCAAGAAAAGCCATCTTTCTTGAGAGAGGGGCAGAAAGTATTTTAGTCCTAGGATCCTACATGAATACAAAGCAGAAATCTACCTTCATTGAGGGAGGGACAAAATATTATCTTTTTGCCCAAGAGCCTTCATAGATAAAAAGAAGAGTTTGAGTGTCAGAGGTGGGGAGAGGCAGCAACACAGAAAATGTTCCACTGCTGAGGCCCAGGTGCACAGAGTGTATGTAAAGCTAAGGCTGAACTAGAGGAAGAAAGAATTCTCTGGTTACAGCCATTAGTTTGACAGCGAGTAACAAGCAATACCCATCTACTCCTACAGGAGACTCAGGTGCATGGCACAGGTATGTAGAGACTGCTGAAAGGTGAGTGCAAGGTGAGAAAAATCTTTCCATATCCCAGACCTCATTCCGAGCACAAGTTAACAATAGCCTGTGAGAGAGAAACTTAAAGTTTGTGGTCAGTTTGCAATATCAAAGCACAAATGCAGATCACACCCCCACCCATCCCTCTAATGGACTGAGACAAGAAGAGGCATTGCTATTTCTAGCCAAAAATACTAGTTGCCTCTGCCTCTCTTGTCTTTCTACACATTGCATCTGGCACATAATAAAAAATTATGAGACATACGTAGAAGCAAGCAAAAAATAATACTACCACATTGTCAAAAAATAAGACCATTGTCAGACATATACTCAGAAATTCAGAGATACTGCAGATGTTAGAGCTATCAGAGAGAGACTTTAAAATAACTGCAATAATTTATATTACTAGTAAAATATCTAGTAAAAACCATAAACAACATAAAAATGGAGAATTTATCAGAGAAATGGAGAATTATAAAAAGGAGACAAATAGAAATATTAGGAAAAAAACAGGATATCAGAAATAAATAATTCCTATGATGTTCTTATAATAAGATAGGATAAACATGAGCAAAGAATTAGCAATCTTAAAGATAAGTTAATAGAAATTATCCAAACTAAAACATCTGGAGACAAAACACAAACAAAGCATCCAAGAATGGTGGGACAATATCAAGTGATCAAACACATGAGTCACTGAAAAACTAGAAGAAAAAGAGAGATAAAACAGAGCCAAATATCTATAATAATAAAAGGGTAATATACTAATTAGACTGGACATCATTCCGGACATCCTTCTGGATAAAGTCAGGGCTGGAGGGAAGCTGCACGGGCCATGGTGCCTGACAGTGGCCAGAGGAGGGAAGCTCAGGTCCTGGGTGTCAGAGGGGAGCTGGTGCCTGCAGTTGGGGGAGAAGGAAGGCCTGCTCTTGCACAAATTTTCATGCATCGGGCCTCTAGTTCTATATAATAAAAGGCTAATATGCAAATTGAATGAACAGTGGAACAACCAGTCGCTATGACATGCAATAATCACCAGGGAGCAGATGCTCAATGCAGAGGGAGTGCCACTCAGCCAGAAGCTGGACTCACAGCTGGCAAGCGCAGCGGTGGTGGCAGAAGCCTCTCCTGCCTCTGTGGCAGTGCTAAGGATGTCCAACTGCGTCTTAGGCCCAAGGGGAGTAGACCTAAGCCATCAGTTGTACAATCCCTGAGGGCTCCTGGACCGCTAGAGGGTGCAGGCCAGGCTAAGAAGATGCCCCTTTCTCAAGTGCATGAATTCTGTGCACTGGGCTATAGTATGTATATATAATTAAGGAGATAATGGATGAGAATTTAACCTATTGAAAGATAACAAACTGCAAGCAGTTCAGAGGATTCCAAGAAGAATAAACACATATCCACAAGAAAAATGAAAGAGAGAGAGAGATAGGACCCACACACTGAGACAGGATTCACAGCTTATAATAAAACTGCTGAAATTAACGATAAAGAGACAGTATTGTAGGTACATAGAGATAAAGGAAATATTAAAAATAGGGCAATAAGAAATGATAGCAGATGAAAACTATTCAAGATGGAAGACAGTAGTGTGACATCTTTAAAGCACTGGAAGGGCAGGGTCAGGTGGAGGGCAAGAAAAAAATCATTAACTTGGATTTTTATACTCAATAAAAAAGGCTATCTAATAAAAGGGTAATATGCAAATTAACCATCACACCGTGACAAAGATGGCCATGCCCATAGCCACAAATATGGCGATGCTCAAAGCCACAAAGATGGCAGCCACGGCTGGGGCCATGGAGCCAGCAGAGTGGATAGGAGGCTTGGCTTCCTTCATCGTAGGGTGAGGAAGGAAGCCAAGCCTCCTGCACACTCATGCCAACCGCTGACGGAGACATGCAGGGAGTGAGCGAGTTCCCTGTCTGGGTTCCAAATCTGCCCTTGGTTCCTTTCACCACTGATTCCCTTCCTCACAGGTATCCTCCACACAAAGGCTGTTCTGTGCAAATATGTCATGTCCTAATGGGTGAATCCTAAACCGAATGAGTGTCACACCTGGGCAACCTAATTCCCATTAGAAAAAGGACCTGGGAGGAGGGATTTAGGAATCATGAAGCCATTGTGACCTGCAGGTCTCTGGAACTGCTGTCAAACACAGGCATTCTGGGACCCTCCCAAACACCACCTGAACTAAACCTGAGAACCAAGATATTTTCAAGGCACAAAGTTGATGAGGATAAGGAGGAAGAGGAGCAAAGCAAGCAGAACAGTCAACTCAACCAAAGACGCAGGAGCCTAAGATAATGCAGAGAAATGTCCTGGCCACCAATGCCTTCCCACAGACGTGGTGCCCACACCCAGCTTTGGGGAGCGTGTGTGTAGGTTCAGAATTTAAGGCCACAGGCAGGAGGGAAAGTTGAGGCATGCTTAAGGGTTTTTGTACATGTCCCACAGTCAAGAAGCAGAATCAAGAAGTGAAGTCTTACCTCAGCTCTGGGGTGTTTAAAAGTATCTAAAAATAGCAGTTCCATCCCCGAGTCCACCACCATGTTTGCCATGGACGGGAGGTGTGCAGAGGACTTCCGGGGCAGCCCTATAACCTTAGCAATGACAGCAGCTCTTGATAGGGAGAGACTGCAGGACTTAGGGTGCCTGAAGTGCTAGCACCGCAAACTTTGGCCTATCTGAAAGCTCAGTGCTGCTGGAAGTCACTGACCCTGCCTTCTCCAGCATGGTGGAGAAATGTTGAGAGAGGAGAGGTGGGTACAGTGGCTCCAGTGGTTCAAATCCTGTCGTCATCTCTGTTACCTAGCCTCTGCGTCCTCCAGGACAGCCTCAGTGCCAGTGCAGAGGAGGCTTTGGAGAGGCTGGTGGTGAGTAGAATGCTTCTGATTCTAAATACCAAATGAAACCGCTGTCAAGAGCCTTTCTATGACTGGCAGGAAAATGCAGCAATGAGGGAAGAATAATGTCTCATAACGAAATATTTTTATTCTCATCAGCAAAATGTGAATATTACCTAAACCACAGACTGTGAGAATTAATTGAAATAAAATTCCAGAAATTGTATAACAGCCAGGATGAAGTGCATAGGTTGGTTGAGTATGAGCATGGTCTTATGCAAGGAAAGGCTGCAGGTTCAATTCCAGGTCAGGGAACATACCTGGTACATACCTGGGTTTCAAGTTGGATCCCTGATCAGGGCTCCCAAGGAAGGGAATTAAAGAGATGTTTCTTACATTGATGTTTCTCTCTATCCTTCTCCCTTCCACTCTCTCTAAAAAATCAATGGAAAATGAATTGATGCCATATCTACAAATGTGGATAATCTAAAAAGAAAAAAAAAAAAAGAAGTGGGAGGGCCCTAACCAGTTTGGCTCAGTGTATAGAGCATCGGCCTGTGGACTAAAGGGTCCCAGGTTCAATTCTGGTCAAGGGCATGTACCTTGGTTGCAGGCACATCCCCAGTTGGTGGTGTGCAGGAGGCAGCTGGTTGATGTTTCTCTCTCATCGATGTTTCTAACTCTCTATTCCTCTCCCTTCCTGTCTGTGAAAAAAAATCAATCTACTTTAATAAAAGAGTAATATTGAAATTGACCATTTCTACGGGATGCCTAAGCCATGCCCACCAGCCAATCAGAGTGGCTGTATGCAAATTAACTCAGCCAAGATGGAGGCCAGCAGCACAACTGCGGAGTGGAGGCGGATGCAGCGCAGGCAGCAGGGTGAGCGGGGAGTGCGGGGCGGGTGACGGGTTAGGGTGTGTGGGGTGGGCGGGGCAAGATGGGCAGGTGGCGGGCCGCAGGTTGGGTGGGTACAGGCTGGGCTGCACTGGGCTCCTAGTAAGATATATTTAGAAAAAAAAAAAACAAGGTAAAAGGAGTTGAATATGTACTGTATAATTTAAAGCATGTAAAATAATATAACTTTTTAGGGGCATATATGTTATCTATACTAGTAAAAGGGTAATATGCTAATTAGATCAGACATCTTTCAGACATCCATCCAAATCTCCTTCTGGACAAAGGCACGGTGGTGGGGCTCAGGCAGAGGCCGTTAGGGGGAATCAGGCCGGCAGGGGAGAGCACTTAGGGACGACCAGGTTGGCAGGGGAGCAGTTAGGCATTGATCAGGCTGGCAGGGGAGTGGTTAGGGGATGATCAGGCTGGCAGCCAGGCAAGCAGTTGGGAGTCAGCAGTCCCAGATTGTGAGAGGGATGTGTGACTGCCAGTTTAGGCCTGGTCCAACAGGGATCAGGCCTAAACCGACAGTCGAACATCCCCCAAGGGGGTCCCATATTGAAGAAGGTTCAGGTTGGGCTGAGGAAGTCCTCCTTCCCCCCATGCATGAATTTCGTGTACCTGGCCTCTAGTATCTTTACAAAAAATACAGAGATTTTTCCCACACACAAACAAAGCTGAAATAATTTATTGCCAGCTAATCTGCAGTACACATTAAAAAAATTAAAGGATGTCTATGGTCATTCCTTCCAGAATGGGCCTGGTCTCATCTGATCTTGGAAATTAGATCAGATTGGCCTGGCTAATACTTGAATGGGAGAAATACTTCAAGCAGATGAAATATAATACTAGATGAAAATTTGGTTTTACACAAAGAAATAAAATACATTTAAAATGATAAAATGAAAAAAATACAAAACATATTTTCTTTTATTTTTAACTAGAGGCCTGGTGCACAAAAATTTGTGCACTTGGTGGAGGGGGGTCCCTCAGCCCTGCCTGTGCCCTCTTTCATTTTCCATAACAGCTTTTTTTTTTTTTTTTTTTTTAACGTCTGTGCCCTAAAGCTCTCTTTTGGCCTCTGCTGTAATGGACAGACTCATGTCAAGACAAGGTAACCATGCAAAAAAGAAGCTTATTTCCCTCTCTCACCATTTCATAATTCCCTGTTGAGTCTGGGAAGAAAAAGTGGGGGTAGAAACTATGGTGAGAAAATTTCATCATGTCAAACTGTCTCAATTCTGCCCCCCCCCCCCCCCCTTTCTTTAAAGCTGTTATGGAAAATGGAAGAAGTGTTTAAGCCCTTGACCCATGTGTTTTAAAAAATAATTATAAAATAAGAGAAATATGCACTTCATGCATGAAGCATTTTAAGACAGTGGAGTATGAATTTCACAAGAGCTGTGTTTAGGTCAGAACACTGGCTGGCATTCATCTCTCACTGTAAACCTTGACTTTAGTGCCTGGATTCCTGAGGAGCCTGTGTCTGCTTTGGCAGCCCTACCAGCTTTCACAGTTCAGAGCCCTCTAGGATCATAATTTCACATTCTGGGAGAATGTGTCCTTCAGGACATACTCCCATAGTCCAAAGCACAACCATAGTGAAAGTGGCCAAGGACTATGTTGAAAGGAACCTCTGTGGGTTCCTTTCTTTTTCCTTTTAAAAGAATTTCAGGAAAGATTTGGAAGATTTTTTAGGAATCACAAGCTTTGAGGGAAAAAAGTGATCACTCATTTATTGAAGAAGCACACAGTAGAACAGAATGACCCAGGGGACAAGTTCTAGGGCAGCCTACCTGGCTTTACCTCTCATTTAATTGCTTATCAACAGTGTGGACTTGGGCAAAATGTAACCTATCTATGCCTCAAAACCTTCATGTATGATAAAATGGAGATTATAACAGAACTTAGCCTCATTACAGCTATTGTATGTAAAGGAACACATTGTTATCGAGTACATACTGGCTTGCTACATTAAAATCTTATGTGGGCAACTGCATTTTGTTTGTACTTTTAAAAATAAAATTTTTAAATTTTTAAAAATAAATTTTTAAAATAAATTTTTAAAAATAAAATTGACCATATCTTTTCTGTTATGTGTTAAAGCAATTTGAAAAGTATAAAAAAGTAGAAAAAGCATTCGTGTGGAAACAGTAATGGAAGCAGTAGTTAAAATTGGTATGTTTCCTTTTCGTCTTTTTCTGACACAGGTAAAAGAAAGAAAAATCATGCACATAGTTGTGAATTTGCTACTAATACCAACCCAGAGGAAAGTACCTGTAAACACAAGTATTCGGAGTGGCTCAAAACTGGACCCGAATGTCTAGAATGGCCTCTGGTTATACTGTGGAGCACTCCTGCATATCTCATATATTTCTCTCATCAGAGAGTTGGTTTCATTAATACATGAAATTTAGTTCACAAGTAGGCAATCCACCTATGCTATGGTAGAATATTGAAAACCTTAGCTAAGAAGGATCAAAACCTTGTTTGCTGAAATAGCTGATATTTCTGAGAAGTGACAGTTACTGTTAACAAATTCTAAGAAGTACCCTAAGTCTTCTGACTTACGTTTTGAGGGCAACCTTTGGTTCTATAAGGGATAGTATTGAATCTTCAGAGCTGGTTTGGAGGTTTTCACAGAGGAGCAGAGATACTTGACTAGCCTAGACCAAAAGTGGGTGCTTTTCAAGGGCCCAGCTTTGTGGGATGATGGAGGAAGGACAGAGCTACTCAGCTGGCCCCAGCAAGTGGGATGGTTGACATAATCTGATTGATCTTACCCTGGATAGTCCAGCAGAAATGGCTCTAATACAGGAGCCAGTGTGTTTGTATTAAAGTCCACCTTCATCCATTTCTGGGTGGTATACTTACTCCTACATACCCATGCCCATTGAGGTACTTCTATCCAATCCAGCATTGATTTTAGGAAACCAGCCTTTGTCTGCCATTTACATCTTAGCAGGAATGTATCACTGTGCTCCTTCCCCCTCGTGGATTAATTCTTTAAGCCTAACCTGTCACTATGGAAAAGGTATTTCTCTCACCCATGGCAGCCAATAGGGAAGGGAAGAATTTGAGGACCATTAGACCCACATCAGGTCCTGGAGTTGTGCTATAACACTGGTCACTTCATTATGCCTACCCTTGCTCTTACTTACCTCAGTACTCTTAGAATCCTCCTCCTAACAACCCGTACTTCAGTATTTTTCCTTTCTTAGAATCAGAAAGCTGCAAACATTTTCTCATTGGATCTTCAAATGATGACTAGTGCAGCTGTTAGAGAAGATACTAATATTATACCCATAGTGCAAACACGGATTTTCTCATCCGATCTTCATAATAACTAATACAGTTGGTGGTGAAGAGACTAATATTACATCCATTTCACAGATGAAGGTATAAAGAAGGACTGGCAAAGGAAAGGTACATAAGGTTTAGTAGCAGAGCCAGCAGCAGAATCCTGGTGCCCTGACTTGGGTACAGAACATTTTCCTCACCAAAACATCCTGTGGTGAGGTGGTGTCTGAAGTTAGGACTGGTAACCCTTTCTTAGGGTTGTGTCTTCCTTACTGTTTATTCAAGTAAGGACAAGGTTTTGGTGGAAGAAGTATCCCAAGTCTTCTGCCCACAGGAGGTGTTGTGTCAGCCAGGTAGCCAAGACTAATTGCACCTGACCTCTGTCATCACCAGCGACTGAAGCAGTCTAGGATTTCTTTCTGGTGCTGTTGGACATATTTCCCCAGAACTTTAGAGAAATAAGGCTTTGCATGTGTAATATAACTCTCTCTTTAGCAATTCCAAGTCAAAATTGACATTGTCATAGTATATATGTATTTTTTGTTTACTTTTTATTGTCTTTGATCTCCAGGGCATCAGCGCGACTAATATTTGCTGAGAGTGAGGGACTGTGGAGAGTCTATAAGGTGGTCTGTGGTGATATGGGTCAGCTCTTAGGCATGCTAATTTGTCAACTCTGATACCGATGGAGTAATAAGGGCCACTGCATTTGGTCTTCACTCAAAATTAGAGAGTCTGACTTTCATCACCTTTTGCCATTCAATCAACATCAAAATTATCCTAAAATATTTGCAATATCTATTCAGTGAAACCCACGGTGGTTTCTCGTGAAACAGTTATCCAATTCCATAAAAATAATTGATACAGATAAGGCTTATTGAGTGTTTAACTTTGTGCTTCAGTGATTTACATATATGTATTAGTAACATAGGCAGGGATATGCTATTGTGAGAAAATTATCCTGTGTACCAGTTATTTATTCTGTCATAATAAATTACTACAAATTTAACGGCTTAAAACAGCACAAATTTATTATCTGTCAGTTTTGTAGTTCACAAGGGTGCTATGGTTCTCATCAGTCTAAAATTGAGGTGTTAGCAGAACTGTGGCCATTTGGGGAGGCTTGAAGGCAGAATTTCCTTACCCTTTCATATTGCTGGTAAAATTGAGTTCTTTATGGTTGTAGGTCCCAGGTTCCATTTTTGCAGCTGACTGCATTCCTTGGTTCGTAGCCTCTTGTCTTCATCTTTAAACCACCAATGGTTTGTTGAGTCCTTTTCACATTGCATCTCCCTGACTTACCTGGGAAAAGTTCTCTGGTTTTAATGGCTCATGTGATTAGGCTGAACCCTATCAGATAACCCAGAATAGTCTCCCCATCTCAAAGTTTATATCTTTAATCACATCTGTAAAATTCCTTTTGTGGTGTCAGGAAATATATTCACAGGGTTCAGGGGATTAGGGTGTGGTCATTTTTGGCCTACTTCCTAACCTGAAATCTCAGTGACGTAACACAATAAAAGTTTATTCCTTGTTCATGCAAAACCTAGCAAGTATAATGCAGCTTCCCTCTATTTTGTATCTCTATCACTTAGGACATGTGACATTTAAATCAAATGCTGCTGCTAAATCAAGTAAAATGGAGACTATTTCATTAATAATATGGCCTTGTTGGTGGAGAGAGAGGATGAAAGCCTGCTTGGGATAGAATCAAGAGACAAAATGAGGAGAATAAAAGATAAAGTATAGACAACTAATATTTTCATTTTACAAATAAAAAAAATTGAGGTTAGGATTGTTTGTGTAAAGCCAGAAGTGCTCCTCAAAAACACCAGAAAGTTGATGAAGTTTGTCTGGGGACTGACCACTCCACCAGGGTAAGAAGTTGAGCTGTCACTCAAAATCCCTGGGTCTAGACTCAGGTCAGTCACCTACTTCTCTGAATATTTACTTTGCTACATTGCCTTGGTATCAACCACAGATAATATATTTAAAGTGAAAAATTACATATATAAATAGATTTATACTAGCAGCCTGGTACCTGAAATTCGTGCATGGAGGTCAGGGGGTTGTCCCTCAGCCAGACCTGCACCCTATCCAATATGAAGTTCTTGGGGACTATCACAATCCAGGACCTCTGGTTCTTAACTGCTAACCTGCCTGCCTGCCCTAACCACTCTGCCTGCCTGCCTACCTGATCCCCCTAACTACCCTCCCCTGCTGGCCTGGTCACTCCTATTAACTTTCTTTTTTAATCTTATCCCCTTCACTCACAATTGTATTTGACTTCCTTATTGGCTTCTTTCTCTCACACAATTTTTCTCCTTTATGTAACACTTTTCCTACTGACTCATCATTTATAAACTTGTCTTTCCTCCTTATTTCCTACTTCTGTTCCATCATCATTCTTCCCATTTTTCTTTCTTTCCTTTATCTTTACCTCTGCCCACCCTCCCCTTTTCCTTTCTTCCCACCTTAATTTTTTTCTTCACTTCCTCCCTCTGACCTGCTTTACTCCCTCCCCCATTCCTTCCTTCTTCCCATTCTCCTTTTAAGCTCTTCCAGCTCTCCCTTTATAACTTTTCTTCCCTCCCTCTTTTTCTCTCATCCTACTTTTGCCATACATTCTTCTCTACTTACTTCCACTGTTTTAATACCTATCTATCTACCTGCCTAATTATCCACTATCATTTATCTTTTTTTCTTTTCTGACTTCTTTTAAAATCTGTCCCCAGTACACAACTATACTTGGTTTTCATTATAGGCCCTACAGTTCACTCATACATCCTCTTTTTTTAACTCTACTGTCCACTGACTCTTTTATAAAGTTCTTCCCTCCATCCTGTTCCACCTCTCCCGCACCTGGTTACTTCCCCCAAACTCTCCCTGGCTGCTGCTCCCTCTGCCCGTCCTGGCCCATCTCTCGTCTCCTGGCTCCCACTGGTTCACCTCAGCTCTGAAGGGAGACGGGGTCTCTCATAGGAGACCCCTGCCCCTGTGGCAAAGAAAATGGAGCCAGCAAGAGAGGGAGCCCAGGAAGCGGTATGTGTGTGAGAGAGAGGGAGCAGCCCTCCTTCCCTCATTAAAGCTTCCATGGGGAGGGGGCATTAACCCCAAGCTCAGGGCTCAGCCCCAGCCAGGTGGCAGCTGCCCATGCAGCCCTGGCACTGCAGCTGCAAAGCAGGAGCATCTCCACCTCTGCATTCCATCCACCCCTTCATTCGGGGACCTGCCAATGGCATAGCTTCTGCTCCCCTGGACAGCAGTGTGGACTCGCTTCTCTCACACCTTGGTTTCTGCCTGGAATCAGCCTGGAATCCATTGCAGGGCACACACAGGGAAGCTTAAGCCTCCCTGTGTGTGCCCTGGCCATCCATCGCTTTCCAGGTCGCAGCCTCAGCGCAGTTTGTTCCTCCCACCCCGCGCTGCTGTCTGGATGGGGGTGGGGCAGACGGGAAGGCCTTAGCCCTTTCTGTCTGCCCCCTGCCGCAGCCCCCGCCCCCATCCAGACCGCCGCCACCTGCTGGCTCGCTCCTTCTGCCCAGCGGCTTCAGCCTGGATCCTGAGGCAGAGGTCTTCCATCTGCCCTGATGGACCCCAGGGCTTTGGCCTCCGCCATCTTGCCTGGGCTAATTTGCATACAGTCACTCTGATTGGCTGGTGGGCGTGGCTTAGGCATCCCAAAGAAATGGTCAGTTTTAATATTACATTTTTATTAGTTTAGATGTACATGCTTTTATGTATCAAATATCTTGTGAAATTGACTTGAGGTAATCAAACACAAATGCAGTATTGTAAGGGATTTAACAGAGGTTTAAACAAGGACTACTTATACCTGAGAATAAAGTAGTCTATGTTAAAGTAGTCATCCATTATATGCTATATGTTCAATTAATTTTTCATTATAACAAGATTTGTCCTTCTGTAAATGTGAGGACAATGGATATAGTAGTACATGAGTATTAGGTTTGGAATCCACTACTCATAGGCTTAAAATTCTATTTTTCCACTTATAGCTCTGTGACCATGGTAAGCTTAATTAACTTACTGCCGTTTCAAATTTGCCATATGTAAAATGAATATGATAAGATCCCCATCTGTAAGAGAGATAAAATCAGATTTTATGTAAAAGCACCTGAAATAATGCTAAATGAATATTAGTCATTGTTATTATTATATTTAACTGGATGTGAAGACAATGTGGGGGTAGTTATCAAAGGGTGGAAGACTTAGATAAGATGATATAGGAAAGCCTTTCAGTCAGGTGTTTAAAGGCTTCTGGTCAAGATGACAGTGCAGATATATGTGGTACTGGCACTGTCCCACACTACATTAAAATTATAAATAATTCAGAACTGCCTGATCTAGCTGAACAGAAATCTAGCAGCTCAAAAGACACCATGGCATCAATGTGAGGGCTGGAGGGGCAGCTTTCTCCCACAAAGAAGTGCTGGCAGGGACCATTGTTCCTTTTCTGAACACTTCCCCCATAGAACTGGCAGGCAGGAGCCATATCTGAGTCTCCATCAACCAGGCTGACACTGTTGGCTTGCCCTTGTGATTCCCTGAGACCCCACCCACCTTACTTTTCAGCCCACCCAAGCTGATTCCAGTGGCTTTTCTATACCAACGACCTGTCTTAGCTCATGCTTCACATTTTTCTAAAATCTCTTTACCAGACAGCATCTGGTGTCAGCAAGCCCCATACCTCTCACTGAGTTCATGCGCTAGTGGCAGCTGGCCGTGGTTCACAGATGGCATCTCCTGGGCATCTCCAACCCCAGCACAAGTAACAGCTATCTACAGATCACTTTGTAGCTCATCCTGGGTGGTCCCAGGTTGAGCACAGACAGCAGCTGACCTTGGCCTGCACCTCCCAGGAGGCTCCAGAGCCAGCACATCCAATGAATAGATTCAGATCACATCAAAGCATGATCCAACCACCTCCACCAGTGACACACTCAAGGGGAAGACTCAACGGGCACCAGAGCCCTGCTCCATGTGATGGGCTCCTGCACAGCTAATCCTCCACAGTGATCACAGCCAGTCCTTACAGCCAATCAACCTGAGAGTAAATTCCTCTCACTGATGTGCCAACAACAATCAAAGCTCAGCTATAAAAGGAAAATATACATAGCCCACACAGGGGGTGGGGTGCAGCTCAGGTGAATAAGGAGGCTGTGCCACTGGACCCTACAGACCGCCAACTACATCAAACCATTCTACTAAGCCTGGAAGATGCAGGACTTCTCCCTAACACATAGAAACTGACGCAGGGAGGCTGCAGGAATAAGGAGACAAAGAAACATGTCCCAAATGAAAGAACAGAACTAGACTTAAAAAAAAAAAAATGAAGACAAGCAATACACTAGACGCAGAGTTCAAAACACTGGTTATAAGGATCCTTAATGAATTTAGAGGACTAGTACATGAACTAGAGAGAACTTCAACATCCTAAAAAAGAACATGGAAACCATAAAAAAAGAACTAATCAGAAATGAAGGCTACACTAACTGAAATAAAGTATAATTTACAGGAATCAATAGTAGAATAGATGAATTCAAGATTCAAAACAACAATTTGAAATATAAGGAGGCAAAAAACAGCCATTCAGAACAGTAAAAACAAACAAAAGAATACAAAAAAAAAATGAAGATTATGTAGGAAACCTTTCAGACAACTGCAAGTATTCCAACATTTGCATCATGAGGGTGCCAGAAAAAGAGGGGGGAGTGAGAGGGAGAGAGAAAGAGAGAGAGAGAGAGAGAGAGAGAGAGAGAGAGAGAGAGAGAGAGAAATTGAAAACCTATTTGAAAAAATAATGACAAAAAATTTCTCTAACCTGGTGAAGAAAATCAGCATACAAGTCCAGGAAGATCAGAGAATCCCAAAGAAGATAAACTCAAACAGACCCACACCAAGACAAATCATAATTAAGATGCCAAAGGTTAAAGAGAGAGAATCTTAAAAGCAGCAAGAGAAAAGCAGTTCAATGGAACCTCAATTCTCAAACTTAATTAGTTCCAGTAGGCTGTTTAAAAATCAAATCATTTTTTCCCCATTAGAAAAAATGTAAACTGAATTAATCCATTCTGGACCCCTAAAGAATTCACTGTTTTAATCTTTTTAATATATAGTACATGTATAATGTACTGTTTAATCTATAAATAAAAACTTAAAAAGTGGACATGAAATATAAATGAAACATTTAAAAAGGAAATAAATGTACAGTAAAAAAATGAAAATGTAATAATAATAAGCAGTACCAAAAGCAAAAATTCAAAAAAATATTCATCTCAGCACAATTTCCTGAGATGTTAACATGAGGTTTGGCAGTAAACTGATTCATACTAGTACATTCTCTCCTTGTTTATTGCATGAGAGATTCAGGACTGGTCAAAGAGGTATCAGGTATCATCTCACACCTGCCAGAATGGCTGCCATCAACAAAACAACAAAGGACAAGTGCTGGAGAGGATGTGGAGAAAAAGGAACCCTTCTGCACTGCTGGTGGGAATGCAGACTGGTGCAGCCACTATGGAAGACAGTTTGGAGTTTTCTCAAAAAATTAAAAATGGAACTCCCATTTGACCCTGTGATCCCACTCC